>PVKH010032975.1:0-12081 GCA_004027955.1 Chaetophractus vellerosus | reverse complement strand
ATATATATATATCATTTCATCTCACCTGAGAGGTGAACATAGTCTTCTACACAGGAATGAAAAGCCTGCCTGATTGTATGTTGCATGTTTTTCTCTTCTACATTCTCTCTTTAGAAAGCTAAAATGCTATTTGGCTTTCTCCTTGTGTTGATTCAGAAAACCTCTAAGTCCTCTTTCAGTGGATTAGGGAGTCTCAATGAAGGTTTTGCCAATTTAGGAAAGATATTTTAATTCAGCTAGAGGTGCTCACATCTGCCTTCCAAGTCTTGCTTTTCTTTTCTCTTGCTAACTTGGGGTATTTGGAGAATCACTTTCCTGAGGTTTTCCACAGAAATAATTCCAAGAATAAGTTCAAAAGATTTAGGAGGGGGAGGGTAGTATATGGAAATTCTGTACTTTCTGCATGATTTTTTCTGTTTAACTTACAATTGTTCTAATTTTTAAAAGCTCAGGGAAAAAAGATTTATGAATTGGAGCCTCTGGGGTCCTATGTACAATTAACTGAAGCCAGTTACAAGGAATTGTCTTCAGTGCCTGTGTCCAAATATTTGTTATAAGTGAATTTGAAATAATTGACTGGAAAAGACTAAAGAACAGCTGTTATTTATTAATCTAATTACATAGCCTAACGATGTTTTCTCACTAAAAGTTCATAATTTTACACGTACATTTTAATAGGTTGAGGAAAATGTTGCTGTTTGACTTTTGACCTACAAATCTAGCAATCTCGTAGAATGGCCCTGCCTAATGTAATTAAGGCCTTAATTTTGGTAATGCCAATTGCCTGAATTGAGTTCTCTTTCATATTCATCAGGACCAAGGAAGGAATACTGAAAGGTTCTCACTTTGGTAATATACACTTAAGCAATTCAGTATATCCTAGTCGTCAAACTATCCAGTAGTGAAAGGCTACAATCCCTTTTCTGATCTGGTTTCTGTAACCTGAAAGCTGTGAAGGGAAGTATGGTAAATTCCACTGATGGAATAATCTGCCTGAGAAATGCAAATTCAGACATTCTCTCTTTTTCTCCTGTAAACAGGAACAAGAAGAGTGTGGTGAAATGACATGGAAACACCTGATATCCCAACAAAGGAAGCCAGAAAGGCAGGCTCGTGATTAAGTGAGGGAAGGACATTCAACAGCTGACAATAATTGATTGTTTCTAACACCCATATGCATATGGAAAATGAATTATGGACTACCAACTTTCTGCCCAGGTGAAGAGTGTGGGTGCAGACACATTTTGAGAGCTACAGATACTGGGACACGAAGACATTGTCCAGCTGACCTTAATTAAACCTTAACTGCAAATGGGAGTCACAAAATGAAAACGCACTAGCGTGGCTCTTTAGGAAAAGACGGAGTTAAAAACAAGATTCTGAAGTTTTTGGCTACAGCCTGTCTCAGATTTGTTGTTTCTATGGGCAGCATGATATGATGGAATGAAAAGTGATAAAGTGAGTAAACATTGACTCACACACAAAAAAGGGCATGCCCTGGTCTGTACCTTGATAACTCGATTCTGCGGAGAAGGAACTATAAATAAAGCACCGCTGTAGCTCCAGGACTTTCCTGTACATTAATTAAGCCAATTCCGCAGAGGCATTAAGGCTAATTCACGCAGACCTTCTTAGCAATAGATAGCTGTGAAATATTGAAGTGATCACGGTTCAAAAGTTCAGCAGAGAGGGCGACTAGAGTTTGACACAGCCCTCTTTGCAGGAGAGTGAGAAGGGCAAAAAGGGGATCGGTATGTGAGCTAAAAAAAAAAAAAGGAAAGGAAAGTTGTGGAAACAGAAGTGAAATCTGATCACGTGCCAGGAAAAGCGTGTGAAGCAAGAAACCCCAGAGTAACGAGCAACCTTGACCGGCCCGAGCCAGGGCGGTTCTTTACGACTGCCTGAGCGGGAAGTGGCTGAGCGGGCAGCAGCCCAGAGAAACTCGGGCCATGGAGAAGCCGGTGGCGCCCTGCGTCCTTTACCCAGGTGACGGCAGCGCCAGTGGGGCCAGGGCCGGAGGCGCCTTCGCCAACGGGCTGTGCGCAGAGGCGGGGGCCCGGGCGGACGCCCTCGAGACGTCGGGGGCGGGCAGCCCGCCGCAGGCGGACACGGACGAGGAGGACCAGGGGCCGGGCATCAACGGGAGCGAGGGCGCCGCGTCCCTGGCGCAGACACCCTGCAGCTTCAGCTCCTCCCTGTGCTTCAGCTCCGGGGACGACTCCCCGCCGCAGTCTTGTGCAAGCGCGGCTTCCGCGGCGGAGGACGCCGCAGCCTCCCCGCCCTCCTCCCGCAGAGGCCCCCGGGTGGTGGCGAGTCAGTGGGAGATCAACAGCGCTGGCGCCGCGTCCGAGGAGCCGGCGCAGGAGCCCGGGGCCAGCGCCGCGCCGCAGCCGCCGCCTGTCACCGAGTGCGTCCCGCCCGGAGGCCAGCCCGGGGCGGCGGGGGCGGAGGGCAGGGGAGGCGGCGCCTGCGGCAGCCCCGGCCGCGCGCGGCGCGCGGAGGCCCCGGACCTGCTGATCGAGGTGTCGGGCCGCCGCATCCAGGCGCACAAGGCCGTGCTGGCCGCCCACAGCGACTACTTCAGGGCGCGCTCGTCGCGGGAGATCCTGCGCATCAAGGGCGTGAGCTACGCGGCGCTGCGGCTGCTGCTCGACTACCTGTACTCGGGGCGCATGGGGGACGTGCGGCAGGACAACGTGGCCGAGGTGGTGGCCGGCGCGCGCTTCCTGCAGATGCCCTGCGCCGTGCAGTGCGCCGTGGACGCCATGAGGACGCAGCTGTCGCTGGCCAACTGCTTCCAGGTGCTGAGCCTGGCCAAGCAGCAGCGGCTGGCCGAGCTGCGGGAGGCCGCCTACCGCTTCATGAGCGACCACTACCTGGAGGTGCTGCGCGAGCCCGCCGTCTACGGCCGCCTCACCGGCGCCGAGAGGGACCTCATCCTGCAGCGCAGGCTGCAGGGCGGCCGCCGCTGCCTCCTGGCGGCCGAGATCAACGACGTCTTCGAGCGCGTGGGCAGCCGGCCCCAGAGCCGCGAGAGCAGCCGCCCGCAGAGCCCGTCGGCCGCCGCCGCCGCCGCGCAGTCCCCCGGGGAGCAGCCGCCCACGCCGCCGCCCCCCGCGCGGGCCCCCTCGGAGGACGAGGACGGCCACAGCGACTCCGTCATCTACTACTACCAGGAGGCGGACAGGGAGTGGCGAGTCCTCACGCGGCTGCCCGAGGGCGCCAACGCCAAGGGCTGTGCCATGTGCGTGCTCTACAACTACCTCTTCCTGGCCGGCGGCATCCTGGAGGGCGGGCCCGAGGGCCGCGCGCGCCTCTCGGACAAGGTGTTCTGCTACAACCCGGTGACCGGCAGCTGGAGCACGCTGCGGCCCCTGGGCCAGGCGCGCTCGCAGCTCAAGCTGCTGGCCCTGGACGGCTACCTGTACGCCGTGGGCGGCGAGTGCCTGTTCAGCGTGGAGCGCTACGACCCGCGCGCCGACCGCTGGGCGCCCGTGGCCCCGCTGCCCAAGGGCGCCTTCGCCGTGGCCCACGAAGCCGCCACCTGCAACGGCGAGATTTACGTGTCCGGGGGCTCGCTCTTCTACCGCCTGCTCAAGTACGACCCCCGGCGCGACGAGTGGCAGGAGTGCCCGTGCAGCAGTAGCCGCAAGCGCTCGGCCGACATGGTGGCCCTCAAGGGCTTCATCTACCGCTTCGACCTTTGCGGCGGCCGGGGCGACCTCCCAGCGGCGGCCGGGGCGGGCGGCGGGGTCAACGTCTTTCGCTACCACTGCCTGGCCAAGCAGTGGAGCCAGTGCGCCTCGAACCTGCGGCCGCCGGGCGGGCTCTCGGGGGCGCAGCCCTTCCGCTGCGCGGCCCTGGACGGCGCCGTCTACTGTGTGAGCCGCGCGGGCACCTGGCGCTTCGTCTTCTCCCAGGACGGCGAGGCCGGCGAGGACGCGGGCCCGAGGGGCAGCTTCGCGCCCGAGCTGCTCAAGGCGCCCTTCGACGCCCGGGGCGTGCTCTTCCCCTTCGTGCTCGCCTTGCCCGAGAAGCCGGACCGAGCGGAGCAGGGCACGGCCTAGCAGGCCGGGGCGGCCGGGCGTCTCCTCGGGCAGCGCTGGGACGAGGGACTGGCCCAGGTGGGCTGCGGTGCCCAGGTGGGGAGGGGAGGAGGGAGCAGCCGGGGATGGGGCCGCCGGCGACGCGGCGTGCTTTGTAGCCCTGCAGCGAGAAGCGCGTCGCGGACCTCCAGGGCGTCTTTGGCAACACCGTTTTCAGGTCTGCTTCCCTGGTCTGCATTCCCTTTTGCTTCACTTTGCCAGGTGGGCTCGCTGATGACGCAGCACGCGGGCTAAGAAACAGGATACCTAGGGGAAGAAGAAATGGAGTCGGAAGTTTAAGCTCCAGCTTCAAGGTATAGCGGGCGTGCCCGGGGTGTCCTCAGCCGCCGCGCGCAGCTGAGAGTTTGGGCCGCCCTGAGTTTGCGAGAGGCCAGTCGCTAGCCACGTGATCCGAAGGCCCTGCGGGAACCCTGGCTTCAGGGCTGTGAAGTAGGCCAATGCGAGTTAGGAGAAGGGTGCAAAGAAGGTCACTCTTATTTTTCTTGAGGCTTAAAATTATAACTGATAAGTAAAGCTCTTAAAACCTTTGTAACTTAGGTTAAAAGTTCATGCCACTACTTTTTCAAGATTGATCGGCTTAACTCCAAAAAGAGTCATTTATAATTCAGTAAAATTTTAAAAGTAAAATTTTTGATTATCTGAATATTATTTTTTGTTCAATAGCATTGAAAGTATTCTGCCATACCATACATAACAGAGATGAGGTAAACATACACACATGGAGAACAGTGTTATCTCACTGTTTGGCATTGATTTAATGGTTTCAAGTTAAAGGGTGTTAATTACGGTCATTGATACAATGATGACTTACTATTAGTGAATTTTAAATCTTTGGTGACTTTACGGAAGAGTGTATCTTTAATACATGAAACTTCCTGATGAGGGTGATTGTCCATTTAAAAAGGAACCTCTGATAGCCACCTGAATATACTCAACTGCTTTCGTATTAATATTTTATAATGGGCTGAAAGGGAATATTAGTCCTAAGACAAAAATTTTTTAAAGGTTAAAATATTTTCTTTTTGACAGTTCTAAAGGCAGGTGTGCGACAAGCCTCTCAGGCACATTTTGAACCCACTGCTGACATGGTTTTGAATAGATATTATGTAACCATGATGAGGGAAATTAATTTTTACAAGCATCATTCTAAGAAAGTGTGGCAGAGTGACAAAGGACATATTAACAGAGGGGAAATATGTGTTTAATGTAGTTTAACAAGTAAAATATATTTATCTAACTGTGAATTCCAAAATACCCTAATAGAATTAACATGAGACTCACTACTTTGGCAGGATGCAAAGATTAAAAACAAATCAGTTGATCTCATTTCATTTATTTGCCTTTACAAATGTGTACATGGAGGACTTACTATTTATTAAGAGTTTAAGGATAAAATATATGCTCATAAGCAGAGGCAAAATGATTTGCACTCTGAGTCCAATGCATTTTCTTATTATATTAGGAAAAAGTATACATTTAAAGTTACTGAAACATAATTAGATGAGATCATGTATACCTTTATACCATTTGCTTGCTAATCCAGTAATCAGAGTTGCCATCTCAGTAGAAATCAGTGGATAATTTGGAAATGTTATGCTGTTTTGAGAGTCTGTGGTTATGAAGGAACTAGTTAAGTATAGTTAGAAATGATCAGCTTGAATCTTATGCATGTCCCAAAGGCCTGGAATTTTCTATTTCAGTTAGAGGGTAATCTCTTGACTTGTATGCTTGCTAATGATTACTCTTGAACTGAGAGAGGATACCTTGGCAACTTGGTTAATCATCTTAGGAAAGAAAAGCAGACTTTATATTGCCTGACTTTATTGGCCTTTTATAGGAGGAGTCTACTGAAGAAATTGTAGTAGAAAAAATACTTATAGCAAAAAGAACAAATAATGTTCTTTTTAAGAAATGTACATTTCATATTTTAGTACATTTTCTCTAGAATGTTATTATTTATGCTAAGATTTTGATATGAATAGGAACCAATGCTAATATTTTATTCCTCAAGTATCAGATTAAAAAAAAATACCGTCACTGTGATTTTACTTGAGAGACTAAACTGATCCATAATAACTGAAAAATAGAGTTTTGCTGTTTAAAAATTAAATGTTGAAATCTGGCTCCTAAAGTTAAATCTTTGCCGTACGAGGATATCAGGAATGTTAGAAGTCAGACATGGGCAGTCACACAGTAACATGCCTGGTTGGAGTTTCTGTGTATTTTATCATTTCATTTAATAAAAGAATATCTGTACAACATAGCACCACTTCTTGTGGGAGTTGGCAGTGGAATCCCAGGATTCTCCCATTATCTTGTCAAAATTAAATATAAAGGAAACCGAAAGGATATGTGAAAGGAATTAATATCATTAATTGATGTCTAGCCAGCCTATTTTGAAAACTGAAAAAATGTTATGTACCATATTTACAAATGGTATATTACATAAAAGCAAATACTAGAGGACCCGACATGCATGAAGACCAGTTTATTTTGCTTTTTAGGGCCGGTACTGGAGTGTGGAGCCTTAAGGGTTTGCACCCATTAAACACACAGAAAAGCCACACCCTCCAAGATCTTTGACTTGGACGGGATTCGCCAGCCATTGCTGAGACTTGCCTCTAGAGGTCTGGATTCTCATTTTCAATGTGGTGTTCTAATTTTGTATCCAACACTGTTTAGAAAAACAGATGGTGTGAAAAATATTCCTGATCATCAATCAGTTAAGTCACACGAGGCTAAGGCACTTATGACATCCATCCGTAATTCTCATAGAATTAAGCAACTCGTACACTGACATTTCCAAATATTTGTTAGAACAGTTGCATTTTAAGGGGGAAATGTGATATGCACGAAAGCTTGATCTTTTGGTTAATTGACAACCAGTGACTTTTGTATTGCTAATCGTTTGGAACCCAAAGGAACTAGCTTAAGATTTCATTTTCTCTCTTTTTGTTCTTTGTCTTGGGAACAATCCCCCAAACCTAGAGTTAACTCTTGGCAGCTTTATGGAGATGGGATTTGGAACTTAGTCATTTGTTTTTTTGAGTCAATGGTGGCCCCTATTTCTTTTCCTTTAAGAAAATGAATGCTGTGGAAATTTTTTTGTTACTTAGTTAAAAGTGACCTGCATCTTACTTGCATCAGTTTTGATACAAATACTTAAGTAGGAAATGAACCATCTGTTTCATTTCTGCCCATTTCTAAGTGTCCCTTCACTAATTCCAGTAGTAGTCATTTAGTCTGTTGGCCTCTTAGGTAACTCCCTGTAAAAGATTTTAAAATTGAATGCTTTTGAGGTCCTTTTGCCTCTTCCTAAAATCAAGATAGAGCCAAGACATAACCTACTGTAACATCTTAGGAGGGGAACATAAACAAAATGTTCTGTCTTATTTTAGATGCTTTCCTAACTTACAAAAAGCTTTATTTGGGGGTTTAAAAATCAATTTTCTTGTTTTCCCCTTTCCTCTGCATTTTCATTATCCATGAAAAGATAATGATGTGAGCCAAAAATAGAAATGTGCAAATGTTGTAGCTGCATCAGAATTTCAGTAGCCACATTATTTACACTTTTCTTCCACATCTAGGAATAAGCCTGGACTGTGCCACATTTCAGCACCTTGCAAGGAGCTGGCACGAGGCAAGTGCTTCATAAATGCTTAATGAATTGATTAAAATTGAATTGAAATAAAAAGTTAGATATGTTCTAATGTGAGATGCAAGCTCCTTCAAAGCTTTTTAAAACTTTAACTAATGTTCAGATGTTGCCATTTATGAAAGACAAACTCTACCTGCTTAAAGCACAGTTTAGTCCAGCAGTTACTCTATGTGTAGTTAACCTGTTTATTAACACTTCAGTTTTCTAATCCTAGGCATAAATATTGTAAAACCTTACATGTATGTCAGCTTATGCTGAGATGAAATAAATATGTGGAAAACACCAGTGCTCCTCAAAGCTTTGCAGTGGTGGCTTTTCTTTTTCCGTCTTAGCAGCAGAATGGCAGGAGTGTTCTTCAACTACAGAGAGTTTCTTTCATGGGTGTATGCTGGCTTGCGGGTCAGGAGAGTCTAGTTCTATCTGTGTCACCCTGAGTTATACTCTGTCTGTCTTTTGAATAAGGAGTTGAACTTGATGCTGCCTGCGGGTTCCCTCCAGCTCAGCATATTAAGGGTGTGTCTTATTACTTATAAAAGGGTATGGAGGGGCCAGCTATGTAGCCCAGTTGGTAGGGCACCGGTTTACCACATGGGAGGCCCCGGGTTCGGTCCCGGGCCTCCTTGAATGGACGGACCCCCTTGAGAAGGCAAGCCCTGCGAGCAGGGGCAAGCCCCCATGAGCAGGTGGGCCGCTGCGCCAGTGAGCTGACTCTGCGGGTCGCCCCAGCAGGGGGAGACAAGCAGACACAGAGGAACGCAGAGAAAAATGAACACAGCAAAAACAAGCAAAAAAGGGGGGGATGTATAATAAATAAAAATAAATCTTTTTTAAAAAAAGGGTATGGAAATGCTGCTTTTGAGAGGAAAGTCCCTGTATCTCTTCCCTCTCTACAAGTCAGCCAGCTCATGGCAGCTTCGCTCCACTGCTTCTTAGAGAGGACTGCCCTCTCGCCTCCTGGACAGAGTTAGAGGTACCGGCGGGAATGCTTGGTGAAAGCATCGAAACGCAATCACTGGATTTTCCCAGGTGTTCCTTTTCCCTTTGGTGCACAATGCCTCTTTTAAAACTCCAAAGTACATGCATATTGGGGCTTGAGCGGGGTCAAGCCTCCGGCCTCACTCCCACACCCCTATCAAGTGAGAGCAAATTGAGAAATAGGCACAGTAGTGAAACAGAGACGGAAATGCCATTTTTCTTACCAGCAAAGGCTAGGGAAGGAAATGTGGCTTCAGGTCACTTGCCAGGTGGGCTTCCGAAAGCCGCCTTCATTAGATGGACTTCCCCACCCAGGCGCAGGGGGCTGCGCCCCTGCAGACCTGAGAACCCGCAGCCTGCAGTCAGCGGAACCGGCTCAGGAGGCTGCTGCTCCTGGCAGGGGCACATCCCAGAGTGACCTCGGAAAGGGCTGCCCTGCAGATGTGAAGGGAAGCTGCTTCCCCCAGATTCACTCAAGGGGGCACAGAGACGCCAGAAATAGGACCCTCGGGAATTTCCTTCACATGGAAACAAGAGGAGTGGGGACTAGGCATTCCCCATAAAACAGCACGTCCGCACCACGTTTTATTTCCTGAGCATGAGCAGGGAGATAGTTCACGTGCATGTCAGACGATGCTAGCGCCGGAAGGGAGGCGATTCGAGACCCATCTGACGCGCTCTATGTTTCATTTGGGGGTCGGAGGTTGAGTTAGAACATTAAACAGGGTTCATGGTACCCAGTTACCTTCACTTGGATCCATGTCGCACCCAGAATCTCAAGTTGCAGCTGGGTTTCCCTAAGATGGGTGCACGGGTCTGAGATAGGATGGGGCAGAGAAAGGGATGGGTCACAGTCCCAGCACAGATACTGGAAAAGTAACTCAGACACACAGACCCTTTCCAGACTTACCAGACCTAAAGCAAGGGATGGAGAAATGAGCCCAAAGCCCTGAGAAGGAAATGGTTGTGTAAGGAATATGACTCAAAGGTCCACCCATAAGCAGTGGAAAAAAACGGAGAAGAGCTTGATTAGATGTGTCATAGGCAGTCTGGAACACTCAGTTACCAGTGATGAAAGAGTGGGTGCCTCTTACGGTGTCACATTCTTTACCCCTTTCAGAAACGAAACTGATTCAGTTACCACCCAACACGCCTCTCAAGTCGTGATGCACTCCACGTGACCGTGAACCCACCTGCCACTTTTAATTTGTGAGAGCTCTTTAAAACGTGGACTTTCCCCCATACATGGTAATTTATTTTCCCATGGGAAAAAGAAATGTTTCTAAAGGAAGGTATTCTTAAGCAAAAAGGAGTTCACCAATCTGAAGTGATTTTAGTCCTCAGGGTGCCTGCAGATGGACTCGGTTAAGTTAAAATGAGGTCATACTGGAGTAGAGTGGCACCGGAACCCAACGCCAGGGAAGGAGGGCGTGCTGGTGACCAGGGGGAAGACGGAGCGGCCCGCCGGGAGACGCCTGCAAGGCAGGCAACGATGGAGGGTGCTGGCAGCACCAGGAGCCGGAAGAGGTGAGTCAGGACTCTCTGTGACAGGTTTCAGAGGCAGCCCGAGGAGGACGGTCTTCCCCACGCCTTGATTTCGGACTCCTGGCCTTCAGAACTGCCAGGCAGTACATTTCTGTTGTTTTTAAGTCACTAATTTGTGGTACTTTCTTAGGGCAGCCCTAGAAAACCAATACAGTCTGTGGTAAGTGAAGGTTGTGGAAACAATTCATGGGAGTCTTATATTCTCTCTTGGTGAGAAAGTAGGATGTTTTTCACCTCTTAGGAAAAATGAAGTTAAACCTATTGTTTTTTTTTTTAAAGTGTTAATTCTTTAGAAATCAGAAATGGGACTCGTTATAAACCTCCTTCAGAACTCCACTTTGCTGGTGCAGCCTGTGGAAGAAATGTACTCAGTGGTGTTAACAAGAATGATTTGAGCACGGCTGCTTGGGTCAGTAATGATTGTATGATAAACACCTTCCAATGATTTACTAGGTGTTGGAAGTTACCGCGAAACATTTCAGCAACAGAAATTAAGCAATCCAATTAACACAGCCAAGTCCCAAAGAATTCACACTATAAGCCGATAGGATGTTTCAGAAGGTGAGAATTGATAATTGATCATCAGTGCTTCAGTCTCCATAAAGTAGTTGTCTGGTGGCATGGTAGAGAGGTCATAGACCCAAGAACTCATGGAATTCGAAGGGACTATATTGGTTACATATATTTGGGTCTTTATGCTATCCTGATATTATGAATGACTTAAGCACTCCTATAAATAAGCTTTGCAAATTTAGGCCACTTTCAAAAATATATGATCGATTTAGCTCTTGAATTTAAAATAGAAGTAAAATATAATTTTTAAAAGTTATTTAATGCATGCCCACAGTGTACCAGTTCTGCCCTGACATTGGAGAGATCAATAAGACTTTTTTTGTTTTGTTTTGCTCTAAAGGAGGTCCTCCCCCCACCAAAGAAAAGAGTATATTGAAAAAATAAATAAAAATTAAAATAAAAAAAAATAAAGGAGGTCCCAATCAAGTTGAAGAGATACATATAAACATTTACCTATGATTTCTTTCAGCAAGTGTTGTACTGAGATATGTATAAAGTGATGAGAGGACATAAGAAAAAGTTACCATAAGTTTCATGAATGCCCAATTTCCAGGACTGTGGTTTGCATGTTAGTATGTTTTAAGGAGAATGAAGCTAGTAAAACATGCCAATCCTTATCTTCCTATGTTTTTTCTTTTTTTTTCTTGATTACATTTAAAATCTGGCTGAAAACTCCTTTCTGGCAACTTTGCCAACCACAGATTCAATTCTCCAATCACATATGTCCTTGAGTTCAAGTCACTGTTAAATGGTCTGGGAGGATGACTTTCTAAAAATGGGACACCTGCCCTTAAGAAGCTTTAATTTGGGACTAGAAAGACAGAGGGATCAGTTCTCTCCCAGAAAAAACAGCTAGAGGACAGGCAGAGACTGTCGGGAGGGCTGCTCTGGGGCTCAGGACAGCAGGGGAAGAAAGAGGGGTGAAGGAAAGGTGTCTCAGCTGGCTGAAAACCCGTGACTAGATTTGCAAAAGCAGCAGTGGGCACCCTTCCTGCGGAGCAAATAGCCTGCAGGCTGCAGCGGCTGTGGTCTGAGGGCTTGCAGGGGTCCCCTTCCCCAAGAAAGGGGAGAGAGGGACACAGCCTGTAGCAAATTTAGATTTTGGCCAGAGAACCTGGTCTGCTACATTGGAGGGTGTGGCAGTGTAATGGTTTCAGAGTTTTATTTGATTATGAATTCCAAAAATATAAATTGGATTATTCTTGTAAACTAATCTGTTCATCT
>PVKH010032974.1:0-12090 GCA_004027955.1 Chaetophractus vellerosus | reverse complement strand
TGGAGTCTTTACTCTCACATGGCAGTTCCCTCTTTCCTCTGTCTGTCCTCTGCACTGTGAGTCCATTTATATCGGACCCAGCAAGGGGGCCAGGACTCAGCCTGAGTCACGCCTCACTGATAGTCAAATAAAAAGTCCTACAGCAATCTTAACAGGTAATCTAATCAAAGACCCCTCAGCTGAATTTAATGCAATCAAAGGGTTTCACACCCAGAGGAACAGATTCGATTCATTTACAAACATTATCTTTCCCTTTTTTGGGGATTCATAAAATAATCTCAGACTCCCAAAATATTATTTGGGGCTTTAGCTTCCAACTTTACTTAACAGGGAAGGATTTCTGCCTTACCCTACCTCCCTTTTTATCTTTCTGTATAGTTATTTTAAATGTTCACTAGTTTTCTTGAAACTTAGCAATCAGATAAAACTGTCTTGATTGATGTTACAGAATCATGGATTTCCCCGCCAAACCAAAGGAAGCCTTCCACATTATCTCTGGTCACTTCAGCTAGGCCATACTCATCTTCAGGTAAATGTACTTATTCCTTATCTTCTCAAATCAGCTGTCCGCTTTTCTCCTGCCAAGCTTGACTGTAAATTGACAAGATCTCCAGTGTCTTTTGTGATTTCTCTGCAGAATGCAGTTAGGTCCCTTTCAGTTTAAAAGAAGCAGGTGTGGATATAACTCTGCTCAATCTTAAAAAATTGCTGTCATAAAAGAGAAAGATGGAGTGGTGACTTAAGTTTTGTTGTTTTTTTTTTTTTTAATGGTGGAAACATCATACTTTTTTGGAATTGCAAGTGTATGGAACAAACTAGGCTAATCACGAAGCATCAGGATTGCTGGCAGTTTCTATTTGTTCTTCATATTTTGGTCAAGAAGAAACTTTGACGTTTAAGCTAAAGCTTTCCAAAGCACCTGATATACTTAGAAAAATTAGAAACAGTGACATCAGAAGGGAATATTCGCATTGAGTCCTTCCAAATTTGGTAACATCAAAAGAGATCTGTCATAATAGAGGAATCGATGAACTAGGAATTACAAAACTTGAGGTTCTAGTCCCGTCTGACATTAACTAGCTGAGAGATCTTTGATAGGTCATGAAAGCTCTCTGGACTTCAGGATTCTCATCTGTAAAAGGAGGGAATTGAGCTAGATTATTTCCAAGTTATATTCCAACTCTAAAAGTCTAGTGCTCAAACTGATATACAGACTTATTTTCTTTCCATTGATGCATAATAAACGTAGTTTTTTGCTTTTCTTAGGGAGAAAAAGAAAAACAGGAATAAAGTAGTAACAATTTTACACTTAAGATTAGAGACACTAGCAAGAAAGTTGAGTTTGTGGATATATAATGTGAAAGCATCTGTCTAAGAATGGAACATTCTTAGACATGATGTGGTAGGTTTAATTATGTACACAGGGAAGGGGAGCATGTTCCTAATGCCATTCTTGTGGGGGTGCACCATTGTAAATAGGACCTTTTAAAGAGTTATTTTCAGTTAAAGTGTCCCCAACTGACTCAAGATGGGTCTTAATATTATTACATGGGGAGATGCTGGAAGCAGAGTCAGCTGAAACCTGAAACAGAAAAGGGAGGACATTGCCATGTGATGGGAAAGCCAGGGAACACCAAGGATTGCTAGCCCACCAGAACATTATTGGCCCCAGAAGGAAGCAAGCCTTTCAGCCTTCAGTGAGACAATAAATTCCCATTGTTTAAGCCAATCACCGTGTGGTATTTGTCATAGCAGCTAGGAAACTAAGCCTCATGAGTATATGTAAAGGTGACTATGTCTTAAACATCATCTAATCCCCTTGATTTGTTACTATTATGTCAAAACAAAACAAAACAAAACAAAACTCTTTATTTATTGCCAAAGTGTTGGTAGTTTGGCTAGGGTTTGGCTGATGTTGGCTGGGATTGGCTGGCAGCTCTGCTTTAGGCTACTGGTCTATGGGTGAGTTAGGGTGACTCTACTCCACATGTCTCTTGTTCTTCTTGTGCCAGAGAGCTTAGTCAGGGCATGTTCTTCTTGTGGTGATGGTAGAAGTGGAAAGGCTAATCCTTTCAATCTATGGATGAGAAAAAGGAGTAGGGGATCCTTGAAGGAAAAAAAAAATGCATTGACAAAAATTTACAGACATATACTTAAGAGTTATACCTAAAGACGTACACCTAAAATCTTGGGCAGCAGCAAGACTGAAGCTTATTTCTTAAGTCCTTGACCAGCATGTTTCAATATACCTTTATGAATTAGGGGTGTCCTATCTATCCTATTCCAATTGTAGTGGAAAGCAGGATTGCCTAAAGATTAGTAAATGCCTATTCTAAGTTCCGCAAAGGCAGAAATGATACGTGGGACATATTCATCTAATATCCCTGGATTTTGAAACTCATTTAAGTCACTTGTTTAATCTCTGATGATCCAACAGACTGAGGCTGATCGTATTGTCAAGCTAGCAGACTCTTTGCTTTAATACCTGAAACAAATGGTTTCTTGTGCTGGTGAGAGTGTCTATAAAAATTTACATATTTAATCCCATTATGTAAGTAAGAAAAAAATCACAATTGTTATTTTTTTCTGTATATTACTCACCCCTCTACTATGTGTACTTTTTTTAAAAAAGATTTTTTTATATACATATCCCCCCCTTTCTGCTTGTTCTTGCTGTGTTCATTTTTGCATTCTTCTGTGTCTGCTTGTCTCCCCCCGCTGCGGTGACCCACCGAGTCAGCTCACCGAGCGGCGGCCTGCCTGCTCGCGGCGGCTTGCCCTGCCTGTGGTGGCTTGCCTTCTCAAGGCGGTCTGCCCGCTCAAGGAGGCCCTGGGAACTGAACCCGGGGCCACCCATGTGGTAAACCAGAGCCCTACCAATTGAGCTACAGCCGGTTCCCCTATGTGTACTTTATATATCTCCTTTGAAACAGAAACCATGGGCTCCAATAAAGACATTTTTAAACAGAATGTGATTTTAAACAGAAGCTGCTGGTTAAAACTAAAGAACTTCAGTTAGTGAGTACTTAACCCTCTAGGCCTGCCCTTCTCCCTCCCCTGCTGTTCCCTCCTCCTCTTTCTTTCTCCTCTTCCTTCCATGACAGAATGTCCAAACTCCAACCCCAGGAAACAGATAATGCCATACATTTAACTTTCCAGAGCATTTTAATACCTACTAAGTTATTATTCCTTACACTGATCCATGAAGTAAATTAGGCAAAATTTATTTTCCCCTTTCAATAAGTAAGAGAGAGAGAGACAGAAATATGAATGACATGCCTAAGGTCACTCAGTTAAGTGGCAAAGCTGGCATTAGAACTAGCCTGCCTAACTGCCTAACTCTAACACTTGAGATTCTTCATTCATCTACTGCCTCCCAATGCCGGCAAGACTCAAAGCTTTGCCAGCTTTTTTTTTTTAAGATTTATTTTTTATTTTATTTATATATCCCCCCCCTTGCTGCTTGTTCTTGCTGTGTTCATTTTGCTTTTTGCGTTCTTCTGTGCCTGCTTGTCTCCCCCTGCTGCGGCATCCCGCCGAGTCAGCTCACCACACGGCGGCTTGCCCTGCCCGCGGCGCCTTGCCTTCTCGAGGAGGCCCTGGGAACCAGACCCGGGGCCTCCCATGTGGTAAACCAGAGCCCTACCAATTGAGCTACAGCTGGTTCCCCTTTGCTAGCTTTTAAACTGGTCTTTTGTATCCACAAGTGCCAAGGCTTCCCTGGCCTGTCTCTGTTTTCTACCATATATTGAT
Organism: Chaetophractus vellerosus; assembly: GCA_004027955.1. NCBI lineage: Eukaryota > Metazoa > Chordata > Mammalia > Cingulata > Chlamyphoridae > Chaetophractus > Chaetophractus vellerosus. Next base: position 8,337 of record PVKH010032974.1, on the reverse strand, counting down.
ATTTCATACAGCTTTAAACCAGTCCAAAGAGCTTTCCTCAGCCATACCCCTATTTCAGCTGCAAAGTGGGCATATTCACTTGGATGTCCCTTAAGGAAGACAAGTCAGTATTTGCTACCATAGTACTTCCTTTCTCTACCTCCTCAAATATGTTCTCAAATTTCCCCATTTTAATTCATGGCCATCTCAGTAACCCAAGGTAAAGCACCCAGGCTTCTCACTCCTCCTTCAACACATATATCTAACTGATTGCAAGGTCACATTGAATTTTTACCCCCCAGACTCTCTCAAATCTCTCTCTCCCTTTCCATCCCAGTTGCCACTGCTTTAATTTAGGTCCCCATCTTTTGGTTTTTCTCCCTCCAGACTCTCTTGGCTCCAGTCCATTCTTCATGGTGCTGGTAGAGCCATCATCAAAATAGCCAACCTGAAGTTTTTCAGTGGCTGTGTAAGTCGAGCTATATAAGGAATATTGGTGGACAAGATACTGGAAACATCGGGCGGGGGGAGGTATGGAAGTAAATATGGTAAGAGGGTAGTTACATTATTAAAAATGTAGAAAGATAGTCTCAGATTTCTAAGCTGCTCAAGAATATTAAAGAAAATTTATGGTGAGTAAAAAGGATTGAGAACAGATTTTCATTGTTACAAATAGTTATAAGAATTGTATAAAAATTAAGCATAATTACTTTTAGATATTACAGCTAGTCTCCATCCCCTTTTAGGGTTAAGAGGACTGAAAGGAAGCCTATTTGCTCAATCATATTAAAATCTAACTTGCTGATATGCTGCCTTGCTTTAAATTGCGAGTTTCATAAGCACTAAAAATTGGCTGACCTACTTCACCATAGTAATTGAAAGGGATTATTACTGACAATTAGCAAGCAAGCAATAGTAATAGATAATTTACTATCCAAATATTTTGCAAGCAAGCACATTTTTTTTTAAAAAAAGAAGCACATTAGACAGTTGTTTCTTGGCAAATTACAATGCATCTTTTATTTCTTGACAAATAATTCATACTGCAATATTTTTTACAGCCCATAATTCTAACATGGCTCTCACATTCATTATGTCTATAGACACTTTTTTGGACTAAGCATTCAGTACACTGCATGGGGACTTAGCCCCACAGTCCTCATTATAGCTGATAATCCCATGATTACGGCCTGGGCACAAGTCAGGGAAGGGGCCTTCTACAGCCAGATTTTGCCCTTGGAGGGAAAATTTTCAATGTAAATGCTGAAACACTTCCATCCTCAGACATTCTATTATATTCGTTCTAAGATGTAAGGACTTTTTTTTTTTGGTTTTGTTTTTTTAAACCATAGTGAAAAATATAGTAAAAGTATGGCACATGTACTGCCTATCTTTCTCTTCCCTTGTAATGGAACACAAATCACTATATCTTTGGTAGAGTAAGGCAAGGGTGGAAGGCTTTAATGATTCAGGATGTTATTGGACAATATCTGGATTTGTTTTTAGGGTCTTAACTATTTTTCAATTTTAAGTTAATTTATGTTTATTGATTTACATTTCTAGTCAATACACCATTATTTAACACTCAATTATTCTCTGCTTAATTGTAAGTTTGTAATAATAATTTCTGTGACTTGTTTGTATCACTATTTGGTTAAGTTTAATGCCAGACATGTATTAGGTACTTCAAAAATACTTGACTGAATTTATTCCTCTGAGTTTTCCTGGAAAGGCACTATGTTAATGAGTTCATTGATGCCAAGGAATCATTTTCTTTTCTTACTCTCAGAAACGTACCTTGTTTTCTTTATAGACAAGTTATAGGAAATTATAACATTTGCAAATCACAAACTCGGGAAGCTGTATGGTGTGCTTGGTTCTGATGAAAAAGCCTGGACTATTCTAAGGTCATTGACTTTCTGTTAATATGGTTCTCTTTTCCACATGTGCCTCCGTGGATCCTACTTACTCTTAGAGAGTCCACCTAAAAAGAGATTTCCCCAAACATAATGTACATACTGTAGCTATTCTGAAAACCATCTTTCTGTTTTGTAAGTGCTTAGTGAATATCTAATGAACTCATGAGCACAGTAAGCAGTACATTTGCTTGCCCTCTCAGTAGCATTTGGCACTATTGACCTTGTACCCATCTTGAACCAAACTGTAGTCTTCACTGATTTTCCTCCTACTCTTGAGCTGTACCTTCCCAGACTCCTTTAGAAATTTGTCTTAGCCTCTCTCCCCTTTCTACACTATCTCATTAGTTAATATGACTCATTGCCTTAGCTTTAAACGTCATATAAACGTTGAAATCTCCCCAAATCACATTTCTTTCCCAGACCAACTTTCTAAGCTCAGGACTTCAATTCATTAATAATAAACAAAACACATTTTTAAAAAAGAACTTTATTTTGTATATTTAATAATTGAAAGTATAAACAGTTAAAAACTAAAAAGAAAACAAAGTTGAATAAAAACATACATTTCTCAATTAAATGTACTGGATACATATAAAAATCATACAATATGTTATACAATATATTTGGTTCATAGTAATGCAATCATACAGTATTTGTCCTTTTGTGTCTGGCTTGCTTTGCTCAACATAATGTCCTCCAGGTTCATCCATGTTGTCATATGCTTTACGACTTCATTTCTTCTTACATCTGCTTAATATTCCATCTTGTGAATAGACCACAGTTTGTTTATCCATTCATCTGTTGATGGACACCTGGGTTGTTTCCAACTTTTGGCAATCGTGAATAATGCCACTATGAACATCAGTGTGCAGATGTCTGTTGTGTCACTGCTCTCAGTTCTTCTGGGTATATACCCAGTAATGGTCACGTGACAAGTCTATATTCAACTTCTTTAGGAACTTCCAAACAGTCCTCCACAGTCGCTATACCATTCTGCATTCCCACCAATGGTGAATACGTGTTCCTATCTCTCCACATCCTCTCCAACACGTCTAGCTCGCTGTCTTTATAATAGTGGTCATTCTGGTAGGTGTGAAATGATATCTCATTGTAGCTTTGATTTGCATTTCCCTAATCATGAGTGGTGTTGAGCATTTCTTAAAGTGTTTTTTTTTTTCCATTTGTATTTCTTCTTTGGATAAATGTCTATTCAAGTCTTTTGCCCATTTTTTAATTGGGCGATTTGTCTTTTTATTGTTGAGTTGTAACATCTCTTTATATATTCTGGATATTAAATCCTTATTGGATATGAAAAACACAATTATTGTACCTCTTCATCATGAGTATAGAAGTGAACAAAATTAAGGCATCCTTTCTTATGGAACTTACATTCTGGTTGAGGAAAGCAAACCATAAACTAGTAAACAAAAATAAATAAGATTATTTCAGATGTTGATATTGATAAATGCTATGACAAAAAGAAGCATGGTAATGTGATAGGAAAAACTAGGATTAGGTCAGGGATGTAAAGGGCCTTAGAAGTAAAGATAGTCTCAAAGAGATGAACATTTGATCCACACCTGAATAAGGAGAAGGAACTAGCCAAATCTAGGGCAATAACCCAAGCTTGTTTAAGAAACAAATAATTCTATAACCAAGTCTATAATTGGCATTGTATTAGGGTTCTCTAAGGAAACAGAACCGATAAGAAATATCTGTAAATATTTTGAGATTTTATAAAACTTGTCTGGGGCCGGCCAGATAGCCCAGTGGATAGGGCACCGGCATACCACATGGGAGGCCCCGGGTTCAATTCCTGGGGGCCTCTCCTAGCGGGCAGACTGCCTTGAGAATGGCAAGCCACCATGGGCGGGCCAGAGCTGCCATGGGCAGGGCAAAAAGCTGCCACGGACAGGGCAAAAGCCGCCACGGGCAGGGCAGGTCGCCCGCGAATGGAGCGCAGCCAGCCACCCGCGAACTGAAGCAAGAGCCGGCCGTGAATGGAAGCAGAAGCCGCCCACAAGCGGGGAAAGCCCCGCCCACAAGCGGGGAAAGCCCCGCCTGTGCAGTGACCAGTCTCGGCGCACCCCCGCAGTGGGGGGGTAGGGGAGATATGTAATAAAATAAATAAAATCTTTAAAAAAAAATAAAAATAAAAATAAAAATAAAACTTGTCTCACATAACTGTGGGGATGAACAAGTCCAGATTCCAAGGTCAGGCACCAAGCTGAGAACTCTGATGAAAGTTTTCGATGAATTCCTCAGGAGAAGCTGGCCAGCTGAAGTAGAGATGGAAATTCCCTCATCTAACTGCTGAAATCCTCACTTCTTTTAAAGCCTTAAAGTGGATGATAATCTCTCATTGTTGAAGGTAATCTCAGTTGACTGCAGATGTTATCAGATGTAGATGCAATCAATTTACTAATGATTTAAGTTCACAAAATGTCTTCACAGTAACAATTAGTCCAGTGCTTCCTTAACCAAATAACTGAACACCATCACCTGGTCAAGCTGACACATGAACTTAACCATCTCAGGCATCTTCAGATGACTACCGTAGAGCTCTCATGAGAATCTGGTTAAAACCAGATTCTGAATTACCTCATTTTTCCTACTTCACATAGGTTTTCCTACTGTAGTAAATGGGTCTGTCATCGACCCAACTGATGAATCAAGGTACCCAGGAGTTATTTCTGGTATCTCTACCTCCTCTCCAACATGCAATGTTTAATCAAGACCTAACTCCAAAATATATTTACCACTTTTTATCCCTTCCAACCACACCAATACAAGTGTCCATGCTTTCTCTGTAAGAATTAATGAAATCACCTACTAATCAATTTCATTGCTTCCACTCAGCCCTCTCCAAGTCATTCCTCACAAAATTAAGGGAGTGATTATTTAAAAATAGAAATTGTTGGATGATGCTACAGTAATCAAGACATTGCAATACTGGAATAAGGATAGACACATTGATCTTTGGAATAGAATTTAGAGTAAAAAAATAAACCCATACATTTATAGTTAAGGGTATTTTTAAAAAATTTATTGTAACATATGCACAATATAAAATTTCCCATTTTAACCACATTCAAGTATAGAATTCAGTGATATTAATTATATCCACAATGTTGTACTACCATAACTACCATCCATTACAAAAATTTTCCATCAACCCAAACAGAAACTCTGTACCCTTTAAGCATTAACTCTCCATAGCCCCTCTCCTCCATTGCTGGGAGCCTGGGCTCAACTTTCCATCTCTATGAATTTGCATATTTTAGTGATCCCATATAAAAGAGCTTATACAAGATCTGTCCTTTTGTGTATGGCTTATTTCACTCAACTTGATGTCTTCAAGTTTCATCCATGTTGCAGCATGTATAAGAACTTCATTTCTTTTTATGATTGAATGATATTCCATTTTATGTATATACCACATTTTGTTTATCAATTCATCCATTGATTGACACTTGGGCTGCTTTCACCTTTTGGCTATTGTGAATAATACTGCTATGAACATTGGTTCACAAATGTTTGTTTGAGTCGCTGCTTTCAATTCTCTTTTGGTATATACCCAGAAGAGGGGTTTCTGGGTCATATGGTAATTCTATGTTTAGATTTGAAGATCTGCCAAACTGTTTTCCAAAGCAGCTGTACCACTTTACATTCACACCAACAATGTATGAGTGTTCTTGTTTCTCTGTAGCCTCACAGACCCTTACTTTCCATATTTTTAATAATAGTCATTCTAGTTGGTGTGAAGTGATAGCTCATTGTGGTGTTGATTTGCATTTCCCTAATGGCAATGATGTCGGGTATCTTTACAAATGGCTTATTGTGCATTTGTATATACTCATTGGAGAGATGTCTATTCAAGTCCTTTGCACATTTTTAAATTGGGTTGTCTTTTTGTTGCTGAGTTGTGGGATTTCTTTACATTCATTACAATATTCCAGATATTAAACCCTTATAAAATATGCGGTGTCCAAATATTTTCTCCCATTCTGGAGGTTGCCTTTTTCACTTTCTTGATAATGCCCTTTGATGCACAAAAGTTTTTAATTTTAATGAAGTCCCATTTATCTGTTTTTTTTTGTTGTTGTTGCTCATGTTTTTGGAGTAAAGTCCAAGAATACATTGCCCAATACAGTATCTGGAAGATGGTTTTGAATGTTTTCTTCTAAGAGTTCTATAGTTTTTTCATTATGTGGTATAGTTTTTACAATTCATGGAGGAAAATTTTTACAACTGTACTATTAACTATAGCCATTTTTTTTACAATAGGGGTCATTCTGTTATATAGTCCCATATCCCTTTGTTTTTAAAATTTTATTCTAGCAAAATATAATCTAAAATTTCCTCTTTTAACCACATTACAATATATAATTCAGCACTGTTACTTACATTCACAATGTTATGCTACTATCACTACCATCAATTACCAAAACTTTTCAATCTATCCCAATAAAAACCATGCACAATTTAAGCATTAACTCCCAACTCCCTATCCCCAACCCAGCCTTTGGTAACCTATAGTCTAGTTTCTGACTCTCTGAGTTTGCTTATTCTAATTATTTCAGGTAATACAATATTTGTCCTTTTGTTTTTAACATATTTCACTCAACATGATGTCTTCAAGGTTCATCCATGTTGTCTCATGTATCAGGTATTCATTCCTTTATATAGATGAATAATATCCCGTTGTATGTATATATCTTATTTTCCCATTCATTGGTTGATGGACACAAGTTGTTTCCACCTTTTAGCAATTATGAATAATGCTACCGTAAACACAGGTATATGAGTATCTGTCTAAGTTCCAGCTTTCAAATCTCTTGGTTATATACCTAGAAGTGGGATTGCCAGGTTAAGCGGTAATTCTATACCTAAATTTCCTAGGAATTGCCAAACTGTCTTCCTGCATGCTCAGGAAAACACTTTTTCCTGTCCTTTTCTTGATTTTCTCTTCATCTAGGAGGCCTCAGCCAAAAAGTAACTCCTTCAGAAAGGTGTTCTGTTATCATCCAATTCTCTCTCATGGCTCTCTAGGTTTTGTTGTTGTTCTTCACAGCATGCATCATAATGTGCAATTATTTATTTCTTTATGCTTTTATCTGTTTTATCTCACTAGGCCCTAAACTCCATGAAAGCAGGGACATTTTTCTATCTTGCTCTCTGCTAGATATTTTGTCTCTAGCATTCTGTCTGTCACATATTAGTCAAACAAATATCTGTACATAAAAGTAAGGAATGAATAAATGAATTAATTTGCAGACTATTCACATTTTGTAGATTTCTAGAACCAGATTAGACTGTGGATGAACTAAAATTTAAGAATGTGTTTCCTGGTTTTTTAATGATTCAGTAAAACTGTCTTCATCAGCAACTTTCTACCTGAAGAGTCATTTCTCAGTTTTTTTTTTTTAATGGTTATTTGAAACATTTCAGAGTAAGGTTGAAATTTCATGGAAATCTTCAGCTGTGTTACCAAGAATCATTTTTTTCTCACGCTAGAGGGAAGTTTAAAAAATATAACAGGGCTATCGTTTTGTAGTTTAAAATGCTCTAGTGAAGAAATATGAACACAGCTGCTGGCATTTAAAACCTATCAATAGGTAAATAAAGCAAGAAAATAAGTAATGAAACTTGCTTTCACTTTTCATTGCCAAGAGTAAATTAAGGAATGTTGTTAAGAAAAAGATGGAAAAAAAATGTTGGGGTTTTGCTAATAAAAGACAAAATAGCATATATGGTTAAAATATTATTTTAAAAGGAATAAGTTAAAAGATCTCTGTTAAATACCTAGGAGCTACATTTTTCGACTGCCAGTGAAAATTCTCAACTTTTATTTTAGATTACTCAAAATTTATAAGAGCAGAAATTAAATGGTTTATATTTTGATAAGCTATAATCTTTAATATTCTTAACTAAAAAAGATATTTTCCTTTTCCTTAAAATTATTGAGATGTATTTATATATGTATATTTTTGTGTGTATATACTTATAAACTGATAAAAGGTATAGAAGTACCACAAATGGGGAGCTCAAATAATGTAGCTATTTCACATAAAGCATATATTTGCTTAACCATTGCTTCCTTTTTTCAAATATACTTATTTTTTTTTAAAGATAGATTACATAAATGTTACATAAAAAATATAGGGGATCTTATATGCCCCGCTCCCAACCCCTCCCATATTTCCCCATATTAACAACATCCTTCATTAGTGTGGTACATTAATGATAAAATCACCACATGAATGATAAAAGTTCTCCCATTGCTAGAATCATAATAAGTCTATACTAGAATACCAGTAAGTCTACTCTAGCCCATCATTCATTCCCCAATCCTGAGGATTCTGGGATGGTGATGCCCACTCTACCTCTAACTGAGAGGGGGCTTAGATCCCATGAGGAGATGGATGGGACTATCTTG
>PVKH010032973.1:0-12092 GCA_004027955.1 Chaetophractus vellerosus | reverse complement strand
ACCGTGATGAGGCAGGAGAGGAGGAGCCACGGAGTGGCACCCACTCCTCACCCTCTGGCAGAACAGCCTCTTAGGATAAGAATCTCCGGGCTTTGAAGCCAAGGGGGCCCGCGTGAATGGCAGGGCAGACCTGGGTCCCCACAGCCAGTAGACCGAGTGGGAGAAGACAAAGTGACACCAGATGGATACACATTGAAAAAAGGCACCTGTTATTGCTTCCCTATGTTTTGCCTCCTCCCAGCTGCCTCTTCCTCCTTGTCCTTTCCTCTGAATACGGCAAGACCTATCAAGCTCCCTCATGAGCCTTGAGAAATATATTCCCAAGCAATTCAGCTTGTTGCTGCATGCATCCACCCAACACCCGCCGAGCTCTGTGCCAGGGAAGACTGGGAGAGTGGCAAAAGGCACCTCCCACCCCCGTCGCTGCCCTCAAGGAGCTCCCCTCCATGGGGAAAGGGAGACAAGGTGAGTGCAGGTGTTTCCAAGCCAGGATAGAAGGGAGAACGAAAAAAGAGGAAAAATCGAACCTGCAAGAAGGGGCCCTGGGGGGAAGCTTCAGGGCCAAGATGGCGCCCAAACTGATCAAGACGTCAACAAGCAAAGCTAACGAGGAAAAGGATCCTGGCAGGGCAAACGCTGGAGGCGGGACTGCACGAAATGTTTGGGCCAGACCGAGGGCCTGAATGAACTATGAGAGCTAGAGCTGGCAGACCTCCGGCTCCTATGACACACAGCCTTGGGTCCAAGGGGAGTACCCTGGGGATACAAGCCAGCAATCCCAGGCAAAGTCAAATACAGCAGCACAAAGAAAATACAGCTATAATAATCTGCACTTTCTTCAGAATTAAAGAAATGGCTGTTTAATGACTGGTGGCCAGTGCCTATCTCTCTCTCCCTCTCCCTCCTTCTCTCGCTCTCTTTCTCTCGCTCTCTCCCTTACACACACACATACACACACACACACACACACGCCTATCGACAGGGCAGAACTTTGTGTTTAATCACCCCCAGTTTATCTTTCTCTGTCCTCACAGCCTGGTGTGGAGCTTGGAGCGGATCCCCTAACTAAGCCTCATTAGAATGAGAACAGCCAAAAGACAAACTTTGCAAAAATCAAGGTTTAAAATAGAAATAGCAACTGACCCTCAGCTGCACTGCTGCCGGCTGGGACAGTGACAATAGCGACTCTTTTGTTAAACTTTCCTGTGAGACGTGCTCACCAGACTGGGGTGGGAGTGTGTGTGTCTGTCTATCTCAAATATGAGAGAGTGGGAGAACGGTTTTAAAATAGCCATAGCTTTAAAAAAAAAATTAATTGCAAATTACCATTCACCCCTTAGCAGCCAAAACGTCTGTTGAGTCGTTTAACATATACAAAATTCAAAGCTTCCCTGTAAATATTTTTCAGAACTTGAAACCTTCCATTTTGTCCCTGGCCCTGAACAATAACGCACACACACACAAATGCACACACACACACCTGCGGGGGAGAGCGTGGAGGGCCGCGCAGAAGGAGGGTGTGAACCCTTTCCCCGAGGCACAGTGTCCCAGCCGCCCAGCTCCTAAGCCCAGGGCTCCCTCTCCCCTTCACATGTCTGCGTCCTGACACATTCAATTTCAGGTTATCAGCACATCTGAATTACAGAATACTGATGGGGATAGAAGGCAGGCCTCTCCGGGCTGATTAGCACCATTTAAGAAAGCTTTCGCCAGCCGTCTTCATTGGCTGGGAGCGCCACCATGGTGGGTGGCCTTTCCTCCGTATTAGAAGTCAACACAGAGCTGTCTCATTTGAATTAAATATGGTCAAAAAGAAAGGCCTGACTATGCTTATTCATAGCTAGCCTTTCAAGTCCACCACGCTGCCAAACTTGGATGTGAAAACTTCAAGTTTCTTTCCTGTGTCTCTGGATGGTGGAGTCCTCTTATTTTTCTATTGCAGTCGTTCAGTGTCATCCGAAATGTGTGTGTATGTGTGTGTGTACGTAGGTTTTCATCTAGCCCGGTCTCGGAGTTTTGTTCTAAAAAGATGCTTTGGTAAGAACTGGTGAGAGACAGAAATAGCCAAGGAAACATGGGGCGTGGATTTTAATCCACAAATGTATGAAAATACACACACACACACACACGTGTGTGCCAATTTGGCTACAGGAGACTTCTTGCAACAGAACGAGGAGCTGAAAATTTGATTAGCACAAATAAATTTTTGACGTGGGGCAGTGATTCAGAAAAGACCTCAACATGGGGAATGCAGGAAGCACTGAGCTGAGAATACTATCCTCGTTCAAGTAAGCACTTACCTTTATATCTTCACTTTCACAGACAGACACACACCCCATTATTTTCAATTCCCCTTCTTCCCCAGCATGGCTGCCTCCTTCCACACTGAGTTCATAGAAGGAGCAGGGGTATCGCTGGGAGATGCTGGGGAGTCTGGTCCCCAAGGGCGCTAAGGTCACGTCTCCAGGTGACGGGCTCAGGGTGTGGGCTCTCCGGGAGCAGCACTGAGTGGGACTCAGTTCTGAGTGCCAGGCTCTGACACGAACGTGGCAGGAACCCAGTCAATGTTCTGTGAAACAATCACAGAGGAGAACAGCTCTGGGACCCACATAACTGGCCACGCCACTGGTTTGATGGCCTCCAGTTGAACAAATATTTACTGAGTTTTTACTCTGTGCCATGCACTGTGCTAAATCCTGGGTGTTCACAAAGGAAATGCCAGGGGCTGCCCATAGCCTTCTCTCCGAGCCCATGTCCTTCTCCCTGTTCGGGACGTCCTCCCGGGCCCGGGCACATGCTGGACACTGACACATGCACAGCATCCTCTCTAAACTGGCCTCTCTTTGAACACCCACCACCTGGCAAAGTGCCCCTGGCCCACCTGCCTCCAACAGCTCGTTCCCGTGAGGTTGGTCTTGCCTCTCCATCTGGGTAATAAATTCCACGGGGGCAGAAATCACATCCCATCCTCCCTGGAATCCTCCTCAGAAAGTCCCAAATATTGAACAAACCAAAGCCAGCCAGCCATCTGGACACGGGGGAGGCTGCGTGTGAGCGAGGCAGAGTTGGGGTGCCCGCTTCCCCATCACATGCCCACCCCCGCAGGGAACCGACACCATTGCTCATCCATTTCTTCACCATCCACCCAGCACCCCTCGGGGCTGCCAGCAACCAAGAGCCCCGAGAGCACCGCCGTACCCCGTGTGGGGGGGCAAGACTCCCCAGTCCCTCTCCTTGTTTCTCGTCGAGGCTGCGGAGCCCGCCTCTGCCAGCGCAGCAGCTGGGAGCACAGGGCAATGGCGAGGAAGCTGCGTTCAGAAGCTGAGGGTGCCCTGGTGCTCATTCCCACAGCGCCTGCAACGAGGTGCCGGGACGGGCACCCCTGGAGCCCCGCTCAGCAAAGGCTCACGCTTCCACCCCACATCAGCACAAGGGCTGTGTCATCTGGATTCCTCAGGGAAACTCGGTAGGAATGTTCAACAACTGCCTCCCCACCGCCCTGACCCTCAGAGACCTCTTTCCAGGGCGGCCGCCACAAATGGAAAGGAAGTGGGGTTGCTGAGAAGACCAGCCGGGCTCAGCCCCTCTCGCCTGGGTCCCTCTGCCGAAGGAGAGGGGCACCGGCTCAGCGTTCTCATTTGGCTCTTCTAGGTTTGGTGGAGTTTTTCTTTTACGAAACATGACCATCACCGCCGAAACCAAACCCACGTTTCTAGAAGGGGTGAACTAGATTTCTCATTGCCAGCTTTGAACCTGCGGACCCCCCGCAGTGCCAGTAATTGCATCGCCAGAAGCGCCCCCACAAGCAGCATGAAATGGGAAGGGTGGGTGGGACGTCCATCAGTAACACATTCCCAGGGGGTTCCCCAGGAGCCCTCCCAGGGCTCGGCCAGGGAGGTCCACGGAAGTGATCCTACACCTCGTCATCTACAAGCCACCTTCACAATTCCTGCCATCTCTCTGTGCCACCTGGACTGTTATTTACTTACTTAATACTTTCCTTTAAATTAACTTGAAATCAGCTCACTTTCGTTTTTTCTTAACTTAGCCTCACCTCAAGCAATTACATCTGCGAAATCACAGCTCTGATGTGCAAGTTATATTTTTCTAATAGGTCTTAAAATACCCAACTGTTAAAACTTAAAATCCATATATTATCCAAACCAGCATCGTGTAGTGTGACAGAGACACTGTGCAGTTCAGACAGCTGGGCAAGGGGGACGGGCCAGGAGACTGAGGGTCCGTGATGCAGGGTTCTTGCTGGACTAAATGCAGGATGCACCCATCTGCCCACACTCACTCCTGCCCTCCAGGGGTTTGAGGCCTGACAGATTCACTGGAGTCTTTACTTCCAGTTTGGCAGCCTGGGCAGTGCCTTGTGCGTAATTTCATAATGGAGAGCCATCTCTTGTCACATTCCAACCTAGAGAAGGATTCTCAGTAGCCACATGGTCAGTGGCCAACAAGTTTCATTCTGATTCCATGCTAAACTCACCGCCAAGAGTTTCTCTCCCTGCCAAGAAAGCTCTGCTTGAGAAAAGTAAGAAGCCAACATGCAAATGGAGGCTGGTCTTGTGTTTGACCATTAGCCCTTTCTCCCAGCACCTCCTGATGATCACAAAGCTAAGGCTTCTATCCAAAAACAAAAATGCCAGCAGAGGCTCTGCAGCAATGAGGAAGAGGTATCTTGTTACCCTACCCAGCAAAGCCTAGGCCGAAACGTGAACAACAAGCCCCGACATTCTCCAAGCTGGACAGGGAAGCACCAAACACCTCACACCAGGCAGGGCGCAAGAGTCAAAAGGCGGCCATTTCACACTGGACTGATGCAGTGCGGATGGACGGAACACTCCAGAATTCATGTTTCAATGCATTTAAGACATCAGAGACACCTCCACACTTTTCGGCATGCTAATGATCAAGTGAGAAACTTCTGAAAAATAGCTCAATAAGTGGAATCTCAAAGAGGCAAAAGAGAAGAGTGTCTAATGACCATTCACCTGTCCTTTTGCATTTTAACCAAAGAACTCAACCAATGGCACGGTTTCTGGCATCTAAAGGTTTAAGGTGTGGCCTCTGGGAAAGACAGTACAGGTGCAGGAGACAAGGGAAAGTTCCACAGAGTATACTGGGCCACACTCTTCTCGTCTTGGCGATGCCCTAAGGCAGTGGTTCTCAGCCAGCTAGTGTGCAGCAGAATTACCTGGAGGACTTGTTAAAGCTCAGGTGGATGGGCCTATTCAGTGGGCCTGGGGCGGGGCCCAGGAATGTGAGTTCCTAACAGGGTCCCTGGAGATGCCCAGTGTGCCAGCCCTGGGACCATGCTTTAAGTATCCCTGCCCTAAGGAACCTCAGGAACCTGCTGTTGCATTTTTCCTGCAAGGGAAAAACTGCATCACTGCTCTCCAGTGTACCAATTTGGTCATTTGAAATTTTTGATCATCAGAAGAGTGTGTGGTCTTTTCTCTTTAAAGTGTAATCACCCGTGTATGAAAGCATCAGAATATAAATGATGCAGAAAAGACAAAGATGTCGAATGCCTATTCTGTGCAAAATCAACCCCCACCACCACCACCACCACCAAAGGAAAAAAAAAATTTTTTTTAATTAAAGCTTGAATACCTATGAGGTTCTCCCCTATTTACCCTAAGAAATATAGATTTCTGGTAATTTGCTTGTCTTCCCCTATGGGTGAATTCCAGAATGTTTAATGACATATTTATTCAAACGCAATAATGAATAAGTACTGAAAAAATAAACATTGAAATTACTATGTATGACATGCTAAAGAAATAGTCATATTAAAATATACATTTGTAAACCATTCGTCCATCAAAGGGTGCTGACTAGTTAAGATGATCAAGATGCTCACTGATGAGGAATGATAACCAATAACTCGTTAGTAACACATCTAACATACTTCCCCTCTCCGCCCCAAGGAATTTTCAACTTCACAGTAAACTCAAGTGGCCAGAAAGCCTTCCGGGAGCTCCATGCAGCCTGGGACACACCTTGTACCTGCTCATAAAATAAACCTCGAGATCCTGGGCTGTACCGGTTTGTCTGTTGAGCTGTGTCTTCTCCCAGCTTAACAGGAGGATGGAGCCAGTTTCCGCGTGGAAGCCCTCGGGAGCTGGAGTCATTGGAACTGGCTTGGAAGTGAGTTGATTTTCTAGGTTGCATGGAGGGCGCCATCACGTTTCTCACGTTTGCGGCCACGGATGACGTTCCCGTGGCCTGCCACTTCCGTTTAGCCACGAGAGGGACCAGCTCCTTATTCTCTGGTGTCATAGTCATGGCAGAAATGTCAGCCTGAGGGAGAGCAGACCCCAGGCGACTCTCCGCATGGCATACACGAACATGAAAACTGGAGAAGGAGGAGGTCAGGAGTGGAAAGGAGATGAGCCTGCCCTTGCCGCCTCCCTGCTGAGAGGGTCCAAGAACACCCGTGACAAGATGGCCCGCTCTTGTGAGCTCGACCTTGACTGGGTCAAAGATGGCTTTCCGGAAAGGACTTTCCACCTGACTCCGGGTGTCTGGGTTCCAGGGTTTGGAGTGAACAAAGCAGAAACGAGCCCTCGCCCTGACTCTTGGAGTGAGCACCTCCTCCACTGGCGGACGGGTCTGCCCCGGAGCACGTGAGCTAGCTGGTCACCAGCCCTCCCCGGGAGGCAGGCCAGTGACCGCATCCAAGGCCCGGGGTATTATTCTCCGGCACCAGGCTGTTTAGTTCTTTGGTGTAAACAGTCGACCGAAAGCCGGTCAGCTGCTAGCCACATGGTGGCAAACGAGCCCAGGAGCTTGGAGTTCACAATTATTTCAGATTTACTCTCTTCCTGATCTTTCATTTTATCAGCAAAACATCCTCTTGGCCATGGGTAATCAGCTAAAACTTAAATGAAAAGAAATGCAAGGAAGAGCCCGCAAAAGGCACAGTGCAGGGAAGGAAAATATTCAGACCTCGGCCTTGGCCTTGACCTTTTACTGTCTTTTAACATTAAACATTTGCCCCACCTTCGAAAAGATAAATGTGGCTTTTGATGACAGCCAATGTTATCTGAGGATTAAAATAGCCCTCTTGCAGTGCTCAACATTAAAGTCTTCCGCATTTGCAAAATTGCAAACAGATGCAACTCAAGTACCTGCAAATAATCTGCCAAGACCAATTTCAAAAGGGAGATTTCAAAATATGTGGAAGTCATTAGGACATGTATTATTTTTGCAATGAATAGGCGCCAGGAGTGTCTCAAGGAGCAGATGGGTGCTACTTTGTTTATAAAAGATCAACAGAATATTCGGCTGTAAATGAAGACATATAAGCTATATGAAACAATTATGGTAAAATGGCGAACATTTCAAAGCTAATTGTAATGGTCTTTTAAGATCTGAATTCCTCATTTCTTCCTGCATGCTAAAATATCATTTTAGTTTTGGGTCTTGATTGATATAATTACCAAAATGACAGAAAATTAAAGTAAATGCTGTCAGTTTTACTGTTGTAAATGTTGTCACTTTATCACTTGTTTACAGTTGCACCAATACTGATAAGTGAATATTTTTCAACATGAATAAAAAATGTGACCTCCATCCCCCGGAAATCTTCAAAAAGGACAGCCCCGAACGTTAAGAACCCAAGCAGGCAGCGTGAACCTCAAACTGCATTATAGCAGAATTCCAAATAGCCTCTCTTGCACATGCCCAGCTTCAGAAAGCTCCTGTTGCTAATAAAAATCTCCCCGATATCTCAGAGGAAAAACAGAAACAGCAAACATTCACCCTCACCCCTGTCTCTGTATGTCTGTGTCACCGCCCGAGCAGGGCTGAGTTAAGCCCCTATTCTATTTTCCTGTTTTATATTGGTAATCATGTGGATTAGATAATTACTCATGGAAAATGTGATTAAACATACGTCGCTATTGCCAATACCGAATCACGAGGAAAGGGCATTTCTGCGAATTGCTTTTAACATAAATAGCAAACTGGGCTCGTAAAAAATGTCCAATTAAGCCAATACCTAATGATAGATGGGCTGATACTATGACTTGCAAAGATGCAAATGCGAGGCAGGAAAATAGAGAAGTCATATAAGCCATCCTAGATCTCCATGTCTGCACAAAAGACGTTTTGTCCAGGACGCTTTCAAAATTTCACAAACTCCTACAAAGTTGAGCCTCTGTCCTTTTTTTTTTTCCCCTTGTCAGACAATAAAGTTTCTCTGGGGTCTTAAATTCTGTGTGCTTCAGGAGTGCTCTCTCCGCATTGGTAAATTGAGCCGAAGCAGGAGAGAGAAAGGAAAAAGAAGAGGGCAAAAAACGTGGGCTAAAGACACAGGTCTGGAAGGGGGCGCGCAGGAGAAGCTGCCCAAGCAGGGAACAGGAGGAGAGGGAGGCGGCACCAGCTGCCCTGGTCCCCTGGGGGCGCAGCCCTCCTCTTGAAAGCCATCACCCATCACCCGGGAGCAATCGCCAAGCAGGCTGTTGGCTTCAGCCTTTTCCTAGCTCCCCTTCCTGACTCACCAGCCCCGCTTTTCCGTAAATCTTTAAACCGAGTGCACATATTCTCCCGTGACAGGGGCCATGCAGACGAAGAGCTGCACCCTACAATCACTGATGAAATTTGTATTGACTCCAAAATCAAAAGTAATGAGAAGAAAATTGGTTCACAGCCTGACCCGACAGTTCCAGACTGCTGTATTGAAGTTGCAGAAAGACATTTTTTTATTGTCTCCAGATTTCAATTAACGACATCGAGCTACCCCATCCTCCCATTATTAGTTTGAACAGAAGATCAGATTTAAGAAGTTTCACTAAATTAATTACTGTAATAGTATCTTGCCTTTCTGGAAAACCTTCCTGTTTGGTAAAGTGAAAAGATGCCTTTTACAAAAGGTGGGCCACACAGTAGTCCCCGAAATGGACTGCACGCACCCAAATTTGTGTTCTTGAGATACTGATGGGTGTTTCTGAGTAAAACTGCACGTGCATGGAGGATATGTCAGCTCTGGGCAGGGTCACGAAATCTAGCCCGTCTCAGCTGAATTACACCCCTGCAAATATTTCTTGTGAGGTTTCAGTGCCAAGCTAAAACATCTTATTCTCACCACCTTAAGCTCTTAAACCATATGCTCATGACCAATTAACAACAATAGTAGCCCCACAAACAATCATGCTTAAAGCCACAAAGGAGCACTGTCTTCTTTTGAATGTGAAAAAGGAAGATATCCAGTCACACTATCATTGCCCCTATCTTGAGTAAAAATGCAAATTATGCCACACGGTGCTAAATTATGCTGGGATATTTCATAATGTGAATTAATACCCACTAGAGGCTAAGCCGAGATCATCAAACTCATTTCACATAAGACAACGAATTTAACCACCCGTGACTCAATGAGTGAGAAGTTAACATGCTATCCGGCGACACCAACCACTCCAAGGTAGATTGTCTTTAAATAAAATAACCCATTTGAAAGACTTTTCTGTCCAGTGCTAACTTTCCCGGCTCTCACCAGATGGCAGAACATTTAATGCTCAGGCTTTCAGTTCATACGATGATGGAAATTATCTCTATGCATCTAGTCACCATCTTCTCTAAAACCCAAGTAAAATCCTATTTCACTAAAGTGAAACCACAAAAGCAAAAGCATTCCGATACTTGGCAATCTCTGCCCAGTTGGACTCCCGGTTTCCTGTTAGCCGAAACAAATGTCACCTTTTAAATCCACATTTGAAGGTCCACATTCCAGATGAGGTTTGAATGATCTCCCCCTACCCCCACCCCCCTAAACAAGAATAATCAGATTTAAGACAACGCTCCGGAAGAGAAAAAAAAACGAAAATCAAAGGAGCTCTATCCCAACGCCAAATGTATCCCTAATGCACTTGAACAATAAGGCGGGTTGTGTTCCTACCCTGAAATAACTCCGTCCATATGAATCCTAGGAATTTAGTATATCTGACAGTTTCTCTCAACCACCCATAACACTCTTTCCTGTCTCATTGGAGCTGGCAAAGGAGAATTCTGTAATTGAGTGGTACAGAACATGTGCCCTCCTTGCTAGAAGATGACAGATGGATTATAAAAACTTCAAAGCAGAGCATTTGGAGCACCAGGGGAGAGATAGTGGGTATTTGAACTCTCCGTCTTTACCCAGGAGACAATGGCACTCTGACATGGAGCATATATCAAGGAATGGTGTAACTAGATAGACATAATCTTTCTTTTCACTAAGTATTTAACATTCTGTTAGGAACAAGTTTCAGCCCGGGCTAAAGTGCAACTCATCTTCATGCTAATCGTCACAGTGCAATGGAGACACCCCCCCGGCCCCCACCCCACCCCCACCCCCACCTTTTCAATTGTGCTTAAATCACTCTTTTGCAAACTGAATTTTTTTTTTTAAGAACGGGAACAGCGTCTGCTTTAGGGAAGAAGAAAGTAGAAATTAAGCATCCATGGCATGGGGCTGGGATTAGCGCCTTTTCTGATTCACTAATCTGATGAGGCTTTTATGTGCAATGCTTGTTCCCCTTCCTGTGACTAAAGACGGGCTCTCACACATGGCTCACGGACCACATGGCACCAATTACCCGTCTCAAAGCGCAGCCGTGACTCACCTGAGCCCAGCTGTAGCTGTCGGAGCTACCCCACATGTCCTCAGTCGCCGAGCCTGCCCCCTCCTCCCTTCCCCTGCCCCAGCCAGTGAGAGGCACAAGGGCAGCCACTCTGTGGGGAAGAAGTCACAGATTCTGAATGGCACATTCACCTCTTGCTTGATTACCCAGCCCCACATTTCGGCTGCAAGGAACAAATAAAAACAAGGCAGAAGCACAATCTGCAAACAAATTTAAAAATACAAGCTCCGCGGGGCGGGGCAGCATGGAGGGCCCAGAGGACTGGCCTGGACGAGGGCGCGAGTCCCTGGCACCACGATACCGAAGCCCAAAGTGCAAAATGGCTCGCGTTGATATGATGAATTGTAAGCCCAAAAAAACCTTAAATTGTCTATGTCTCTTAAAATTTTGATAGAGACATAAAATGGCTTATCGAATTCTAATTATAGCAACAGACTTCAAAAAAAATGTCTCAATGTCAGAGATTAGTGAATCAAAGGCACGTTTTTTAAATCAATTCTTCCTTCTGAATATTAACAGTATTTATCATTCACACTGCCCTCTAGAAACACCAGCCAGGATCCCCCTCCACTTTTGACTGGGAGATGTCTCCCTGCGGTTATGAGGCTGATGAAATGAGCTCTCCCAAGGGGTGGCGATTCGTCTAGAGGGCAAACTGGAGTGGGCTCTGCAGGGGCACTCTTCAATAACTGATCCCAAATCTTTTCAGCTATCTACTGCTTGTCATCACCACCATCATCATCCTCATGATCATTCTTTCAAAATACTCTCCTTTAAAGTTCTAAAAAATAAATGGAATTAAGATTAAACTACTTTCATAATTTAGGAGAATCACAGAAACTTTTTTTTTTCTTTTTTGACTTATTTTTATTTTTATTAATTTTTTTTAATTTCTCATGGCAACTATTAAAAATAATTTGAAATGCCTTAAATATCCCCACAGTTGGGAATCATCCTCTTCTACACTCTCTACGTAAATAATAAAATGCTAATTTCTCTGGGATTGGACCAAGCATCTACCTCTCTTGGTCAATGTTGAAGAACTCTGTCCCTCCTCAGCCGTCATGACACACAGGCAAAGCTTCCCATTTTTCTGGGTGCCTTTATAATTGATTGTTCCTATCGCATTGCTTATGATTGTGTCTACCCACTCAAGGCAAGTGAGGCACACCTCTATCGAGAGTATCTCATCCAAGTGGGCAGCCAAACACAGTCAAAGCTTCAAAGTCAACTTTCATGAGCCTAACAGAGCTGCTGACGCGAAGGAGAAGGAGAGGTCAAAGGACTCATGCCCTACCTACCCCACCCCCAGCCTGCAGCACACACCCGAGTCCTTCTTCAGCTTCTTCTGAGGCAATAAAGACCATGCGGAGGTTGGTGGCATGGTCCATGGTCAACACCAACCAGGGTCAACCAAAATTCTGGGGAACACTCCCTACGGGGAATATAAAGCAGTTT
>PVKH010032972.1:0-12082 GCA_004027955.1 Chaetophractus vellerosus | reverse complement strand
TTTTTTTTTTTTTTTTTTTTTAAAGATTTATTTATTTTATTACATATCTCCCCTTTCCCCCGCTGCGGCGACGCGCCAAGAGTGGTCACTGCGCAGGCGCGGCTTTCCCCGCTTGTGGGCGGTCTCTGCATCCGTTCACGGCCGGCGCTTGCTTCAGTTTGCGGGTGGCTGGCTGGGCTCCATCCGCGGGCGACCTGCCCTGCCCGTGGCGGCTCTTGCCCTGTCCGTGGCAGCTTCTTGCCCTGCCCACGGCGGCTCCGGCCCGCCCATGGCGGCTTGCCATTCTCAAGGCGGTCTGCCCGCTAGAAGAGGTCCCCGGGAATCGAACCCAGGGCCTCCCATGTGGTATGCCGGCGCCCTATCCACTGGGCTATCGAGCCGGCCCCCCAAAGATAACTTCTTAACTCACAAGTCTGGTGCCTATAGTTGGGATGATTGGAACAGCTGGTGGATAACTTGGCATCTCTCTCCCCACCACATAGCCTCTCCATAGCATAGGTGTCTTCACAGTATAGTGGCTTGGTTTCAAGAGGGAGTGTTGGAAGAGGACAAGCCCCAGTGTGCCTCTGTGTTCATCATTGTTTTAATATCCCAATGTCCAAAGCTATTCATATAGCCTAGGTTAGAGTTAGTATGGGTAGGAACTATACAGGACATGGATATTGGAAGGCAGGATTTGTTGGGAGCATGAAAGTAACTGTTTACCACATAGATCATTCATTTCATGTAATGCCAGAAAATACTAGTATAGAAGTGCTTGAGGGAGGTTGGGGTGGGAGAAAGGGCAAATACAAGCTCTTCCCTTAGGTTCAGCATGGTAAGTGGTCTTTCATTATATGAGACAGATATTCCCACAATAGATGTTGCTTTTGACTACCATTATTGTAATTTAAACAAAAATTGTTAATATGTGTGTTTGATATGGTTCATTGTTTGAATATATAGGAATTTGAATGATAGGTGTGTTATCTTGAAATGACCTGCAATACACTTCAGTTTGTTGCTAAGTTAAAAATATTTGTTACTTACTGATAACGTTTTCTTATGTCTGATCACATTTCAGTAATATTTGGGGTATGATTTTAGATATGTTAGTGATTACATGTTTCAAGGAGTATAATACTGAACATGCCGGGTGACAGAAGAAACACAAAAGACATTCCTTATCTCCAAGGAATACAGTCTGGTTGGAAGATGAGGCATTACTGATAGAGAAATAAAATAAAATTAGTTTGTAGACATGTTATATAGATAAGTTTTTAAAAATCAGAGGCTAATTGTGAGAGAGTTGAAAGAATGAAATTAATGATTGAAAATTCATACCATATTCCTCTTTTACTGAAGTTTTATGGAGGAAAACATTGATCAGTCTTTGTAGCACTGCTGTTTGATATAGTCATGAGAGTGATATGCATAGATATATTGAATTTCAGTGATAGGGGGAACCCTCTCATTGGCCAAGTGTAGAGGTACAGTCAGGTGCTTTGGCTTGCTTAAGATAGGTAATGGTAGATTTGGGACAGAACCCAGTTCTCCTAATTTTTCAAATCTGTTTTGACTTGAGTAATATTTTTAATCAAGGTATTTTGGGGAAGGCGGATGGGGAAGGCAGAGGCCATGTATTTTCTAATCATTTACTATATGCCCAGGGCTTTACATAGATTATCTCATTTAATTCTCAAAACTATCTTCAATTTTATTGTTGAGAAAACAGAGTGATATAGCTGGAATTCTTATGTAAATGCTATGATTTTTGTATGCCTCGTACACACACATATGTATTTTTGTACCCTCACAAAAGTTAATGTACTTAAAGATTGATCAGTCACTGGGTAAGGCTGCATCTTTAAAAATGGCTTTGGATGATTTTGGAGCAGGTTAAATGAACATTTACTGCTTAAGAAGTAGGGTCTTTATTCTTGAAATTCTTACTTTTTACTCAGAGAAGAAAAACTTTCCCTTTTACTTTATCTTCTTTCTTCATGAAACTTCTATTGCCTCTTTTGGCTGTACCTTTGTTGAATGCATGTCTGATTATTATAGTGTGAAAAGAATCCTATGCCTGACCATGGTAGCCTTGGAAAATTCTAGGGGTGACACAGCTACTCCAACAGATTTTTTATATTCATGTGTTTATTTACTGTTTTAACTTTCAATGTTATTTTTACAGTTCCCTTTCTCTAATATATCTGTCTCAAGCTAAGAGAAAGATTTAGAGATCCCTCTCAATTCTTTACGTCATCTTTATTAATATACTCAGACTGGGTTTACATTAAAGACACATTATAGTAGAACCATATCCTTCCTTTCTATATATCTATATAAATATTGGTCTAGCTCTCAGATTTTAAAATTAAATTATTTATTTATTTATTTATTTATTTATTTTTTGAGGTACCGGGGGCTGGAGATTGAACACGGGACGTTGTATATGGGAAGCCGGCACTCAACCACTGAATTATATCTGCCCCCTTAAATATTTTATTTTGAGGATTGTAGATTCACATACAGTCATAAGAAACAATACAGAGATCTCATGTGCCCTTCACCCATTTTCACCCAGTGCTAACATCTTGCATAATCATCACAATAAGATAATTGACATTGAAACAATCTACCTATCTTATTCAGATTTAAACAGTTTTATATACACTCATTTGTATGAGTGCATATGTGGTGTCTAATTTTGTGCAATTGTATTACATGTATAGATTTGTGCAATCATGATTGTGGTAAAGATACCAAACAGTTTTATCACCACTAGGATCCCTTTGCTATCCTTTCATAACCCCTTCATCACCCCCATCCCTACTTCCTGGCAACAGATAATCTGTTCTCCATTTTGTCCTTTGAAGAAGGTTACATAAATGGAATTATACAGTACGTGATCTTTTGGGATTGGCATTTATTACTCAGCATAATTCCCTTGATATTCATCCAAGTTTTTGCATGTATCAGTTGTTTGTTCCTTTTCATTGTTGAGTAGTATTTCATGATATGGATGTACCACAGTTTGTTTAACCATTCAGCTATTGAAAGAATATTTGGGCTATTAAGTAAAAAGCTGCCATAAACATTCATGTATATGTTTTTGTGTGAACATAAATTTCCATTTCTGTTGGATAAATGTCCAAGAGTACAGTTGCTGAGTTGTATGGTAATTGCATGCTCAGTTTTGTAAGAACCTGACAGTCTATTCTCCAAAGTAGCTTTGTCCTTTACGTTCCCACTAGCAGTATATGGGTGATCCAAATCTGTATCTTGCCAGCATTTGGTGGTGGTACCATTTTTTATTTTAGTCATTTTGATAGATGTGTAGTTGTGGTTTTAATTTGTATTTTCCTAATTGCTAGTGATGTTGAAAATCTTTTCATGTACTCATTTGCCAGCTGTATGTCCTTTTTGGTGAAATTTCTGTTCATGACTTTTGCACATTTTCCAGTAGGATTTTTGAAAAACTATTGTTAGATTTTGAGAGTTGTTTATATACTCTAAATAAAGTCCTTTGCTGGATATTGCTTGCAAATTTTCTCCCACTCTGTAGCTTGTCTTTTCATCCTTTTTACAGGGTCTTTCACAGAGCAAAACTTCACTTTTGTTGAGGTCTAATTTATCAGTTTTGCTTTCATGGATTGTACTTTTTAGAAACAAATCTAAGAACTCTGCCTAGACCAGGGTTCTTAACCAGGGGTCCATGGACTCCCAAGGGGTCCATGGAAAGATTCCAGGGTGTCCATGAGCTTAAATTGAAAAAATCAACTATTATCTCTATTTTCTCTCACCTCCGATGTTGAGTGTCATAAAACTATCTGCTGCTATATTCTGAGAAGGGGTCTGTGATTTTCACCTGACTGGCAAAGGGATCTGTGGAGGAAAAATGGTTAAGAAACCCTGGCCTAGACCTGGGTCCCAAAGATTTCTGTTTTTTTCCTCCCTAAATATTTTATAGTTTTACATTTTACAGTTAGGTATGTGAATCATTTTGAGTTAATTTTTGTAAAAGGTATGAGATTTAAATCAGGGTTCGTTGTTTCACTTATAGACTTCCAATTATTCCAGCACCATTTTTGAAAAGAAAAGTATCCTTCTTCCATTGAGTTGTTTTTGTACAAAAATCATTTGGGAATATTTTTGTGGGTCTACTTCTGGGTTCTCTATTCTGTTCCATTGATCTGTGTGTCTACATCTGCCAGTACTACATATTTTATTATTGTAGCTATGTAGTAAGTTTTAATATGAATCATGT
Source organism: Chaetophractus vellerosus (assembly GCA_004027955.1). Classification (NCBI taxonomy): domain Eukaryota; kingdom Metazoa; phylum Chordata; class Mammalia; order Cingulata; family Chlamyphoridae; genus Chaetophractus; species Chaetophractus vellerosus. Next base: position 7,836 of record PVKH010032972.1, on the reverse strand, counting down.
CAAGTGATTTCTCCCACTTTATTTTTCAAGGTGTTTTTAGATATTCTAGTGCTTGTACCTTTTTTACACACAAATTTTAGAACCACTTCGTCCATGTGGATGAAAACTTTGCTGGAATTTTCATAGGAATTAGATTAAATTTAGATCAGTTTTGGAAGAATTGCCATCTTTACTAATTTGACACAGTATCTGCCTTTTATTTAGGTCTTTAGTTCTTTAATAAGCATTTTATAATATTCAGTGTTGTAGATCCTGTATATCTTTTGGTAGGTTTATACCTAAGTTTGTTTGTTTTTACCCCCCTTTTGGGTGATTTTGTAAATGGTATTGTGTTTTTTATTTCAGATTACACATATTCCTTGTTGGTATATAGAAACAAGATGAGGTGGGGTTTTTTGTTGTTGTTGTAAATTCTTTGGCTTCTCGCACTTGCTGATTTCAACTTACTACAAAGCCACAACAATCAAAAGAGTGCTGTGCTGGCATAAGGACAGACAAAGAGACTAATAGAATAGAAATGCAAGTCTTAGAAGGAATCCACCATCTGTGGCCACCTGATTTCTGATAAAGCTGTTAAGCGAATTAAATAAGAGAAAGAACAGTTTCTTCAACAAAGGCTGCTCAAAATATTAGATGACCACCTACAAAAAAAAGAAGTTAAACCCATACCACACATCATATGCAAAAATTAACTCATATTGAAAAAAGTGTATAAACATCAGTGCTAAAACCATAAAACTGTTAGGGAAAAAAAACACAGGGGAGACTTTCCTGACCTCACATTTGGCAGTGGTTTGGTTGATAACAAATGCAACGAAAGGAAAAAATTACATAAACTGGACTTCATCAAAACTGAAAACTACTGTGCATCAAAGGACATTGTTTAAAAAGTTAACGCAACTCACAGAATGGGGAAAAAAAAGATGCAAATTATATACCAAAGGGTTTAATATCCAAAATATGTGAACTGCTACAACTCAACAAGAAAATAAAACTCAATTAAAAAAAAATGTGCAAAGGACTTGATGTGATATTTCTCCAAGAAACACATATAAATGGCCAATAACCACATGAAATGATGGTCAACATAGTGAATGACCAGGGAAATGCAAATCAAAACCAGAATGAGATACCACTTCACACCCACTAGGATGGCTAGTGCAATAAAAAAAGAAGAAAAAAACAAACAGAAAATAACGAGTGTTGGGGAGGATGCAGAGAAATTGGAATCTTTAATCTAAAAGCAATAATTGTTAAATTCCTACCTCAAGAAGCTTAAAAAAAAAAGGTGAAATAAACTCAAAACATTAACAGTAAGAGGAAAATAATAAAAATAAGGGCAGAAATAAATGAAATTGAAAACAGAAAATAGAAGAAATCAATGAAACAAGAAGCTAGTTCTTCAAAAAAATTAATAAAACTGACAAACCTCTAGCAAGACTGACAAAGAAAACGGAAAGAAGATACAAACTACCAATATCAGGAATGAAACATACGAAATATATCTTCTTGCTGCATTGAAAAATTTCAGTAATTAATGTCCTTTGTCTTTTAGAACAATTTTTTACTTAAAACATATTTTATCTGACACTCACATAGCCGTCTTATCTCTCCTTTGGTTACCTTTTGCTTGCAATATTTTTTTCCATCCTTTCACTTTGACCCTATTTATGTGCCTTTAGATCTAAGGCTAATCTCTTGTAAACAGCATATAGTTAGGTCATGCATTTTTTTATTCATTTGGCCAGTGTCTACCTTTTTATTGGAGAGTTTAATCCATTTACATCCAAAATAGTTACTGATAAGGTAGCATTTACTCTGCTTTTTTTTTTTTTTGTCATTTTGTTTTTTCTAAGTCTTCTATCTCTTTTGTCCCTCATATCCTCCATTGCTGTCTTTTGCATTTAGTGAATCATTTCTTTTCTTTATCATTTCTATATTTATATTTACAATTTCCTTTGTGGTTACCATGGGATTTGCATTTAACATCCTAAAGCTATAACCATCTAGTTTGAATTGATTCCAACTTAACTTCACTAGCATACACAGTCTCTTCTATACTCCTCTGTCCTTCCCATATGTTTTCTTTGTCACAAATTAAGTCTTTACATTTCTATTGGCCAATAATATAGATTTGTGATTATTGTGCATGCATATGAACTTTAGGCCATTTAAGAAATAAAAAAAAGTACAAATCAGAAATACAATAATTTATATTTATATTTACCCATGTAGTTAGTTTCCTGTCTGTCATTCTTTCCTTTCATTCAAAGTACATGAAAAATTTAGTAGTAACAACTTTCTACAGTTTTTGTTATGTTTTAATTTCTTTTCTCTGATTTGAAGGATGACTTTACTGCATATAGAATTTTTGGTTGGCTGTTTTCTTTTTTCAGCAATTTAAGTATATCATTCCACTGCTTTTGGTCTCCATGGTTTCTGACTTGAAATCAGCACTTAATCTTATTGAGCATCTCTTGTACATGACAAGTTACATCTCTCTTGCTGCCTTTAGAATTTTCTCTTTGTCTTTGGCCTTTAACTGATGCAGTTTGGTATGACTCTCTTTGAGTTTATCCTATTTGGAGTTGGAGTTCTGTAAACTAATTGCTTGTGTATAGTCGTGTCTTTTGCCAAATCTGGGAAGCTTTCAGTAATTATATCTCCAGTATTTTTTCTGCTTCTCTTTTCTCTGGGACTCACATAATGCATATGTTGGTTCGCTTAATCATGTCCCTCATTTAGGTTCTGTTCACTTTTTTGTTCATTCTTTTTTCTTTCTTCTCTTCAAACTGAATAATTTTAGTATCCTATTTTCAAGTTTGCTGATTATTCTGGTTGTTCAACTCTGCTTTGAACTCCCCTAGTGAATTTTTGTTTCAGTTGTACTTTTCAGTTCCAGAATTTGTTTCCTTTCAAAAATTTCTCTTTATTTAATTGCTCCTTTTGTTTATGTATAGTGTTCCACATTTCCTTTAGTTCTATGTCCATGTTTTCATTTAGCTTATTGAACTTATTTAGGAGACTTGAGTTAGCATCATTGATTAGTAATTCCAGTGCTTTGTTCTTTAGGTATAGTTTCTTTCACTTTATTTTGTTTCTATGAATGGGCCATCGCTTCCTGTTTCTTTGCATGCCTTGTGGCTTTTTACTGAAGTCTGTATATTTGAAAATTTTGATGTGTCATCTCTGGTTATTTATTTAATTTTTTATTTTTGAAGGCAGAACTGTAAATTTGTTGGGGCTGTTCTTTAATGCTGAGCCTAGCCTATACCGAGTCGGTAGATCATCTCAAGTTTTACATTTAGGGCTTTCTCAGGTCTTTTTGAGAATGTATCTTACCCTTGGCATGCATGGTATCTTTCATATCTTTCAGATCCCCAGTGTGCATAAATGCTCCTAGGTATCCTAATACCATCCCCCATCTCCCCAACACACACAAAATCCCCAGCTTCACCTCTCAGGCCTCAGCTGCCTTAGTCTTTTGCCCCAGGCTGCTACAGGTTGCTTAGTTTCATGCCACTTCTCCATACTGCTTCTCTGCCCCCAGTGAATTCCAGATTAGACAAAATTAGCCAGTAAACAGGTTTGGGGTCTGGACAAGTAATAGCACTGTGTACCTTTCATTTTTAGGGTACCTATTTTCTTACTCCACACTGGTTGCTGATGTCCATCCTCCCACATCTGTTGATAGATTGCATTTCATTCCTTTCTTTCTTTCTTTTTTTTTTAAGGAGGCACCTGGGATTGAACCCAGAATCTTGTACCTCGTACATGGGAAGCAGGTCCTCAACCACTGAGCCTCACCTGCTCCCTATGTATTTTTTTTAAAATACTTTGAGACTTCCTTTTTGTCCCACGGATTATTTATGTTACTTAGGTTCCTAGTGTTAGAGACTTACCGGTTGTCTTTTTAAAATTAATTTCTAATTTAAAGGCCATTATGGCCAGAGAGTGTATTGTTTTATTCCAGTTCTTTAAAGTTTGTTGAATCTTTTATGGTCCTGGGTATTTTCTATCTTGTTTAATTTCCATGAATGCTTGGGAAAAAAAAGTATTCTGCTGTTGATTGGCAGAGTGTTCTATATATATATATACATATATATCTCCAATATATATATATTGGATTCTGCTGGTTGGTTATATTGTTCAGAACTTTTATACCTTTCCTGATTTTCTGTTTAGTATTTCTGTGAGTTCCTTGGGGGTGTAATGTAGCATGTTGTGGTTTCTAATTATAATTGTGGATTTGTCACATTCTTTTAGCTCCATCAGTTTTTGCTTCATGTATTTTGAGTCTCTTATTGTTTGTTATGTACACATTTATGATTGTTATATATTCTTGTAGAAGATTTGGATTGGAAAATACAAAGAAAAAGAATCACTCTCGTAATCTTTCTATTATTAAAGATAACTACTATTAAGTTTTTGGTAGATTATGAATATATGATATGTATTTATATGTATTTTCCCATCCTCCCAATAGCTAACACTTTTACATATGAGGAAACTGAGGTGCAGAAGGTTTTTAGTTACCTTTTCCAAGTCACAGGGCTCCTAAAAGGCTCAAACCCAAGCTTTTGGCTGCAAGTCTATACATCTAACCACTATCATATACTCCCTCACATTCTGTTATTTTTTTCCTTATGACCTTGTAAAATTTTTTTTCGGTAGGAGAATAAAGTCCTATGAGGAGGAATAACCACTAGATTATTAGTCTCTCTTTGGGCATTTAATTTAAAATTTCTTTTAAATAATCCAATTTATGTTTGTAGATGTTTGAATATATTTAGATGGATACATATATTCATTCATTTTGAAAGATTATCTCAGGCAGTAGAGATAATGAGCTTTGATGCCTTTTTATGTATTCACTTATGGATATTTAAATAAATATCTCATTAAATTTGAAAAGGAAGCAGTAATACTTTATTTTTTTTACAGATTTTTATCTTTCAAGAGAAACATTTTTATAAACTAAATCATTTTTAGTTATTTTAGTCATTACTGAGCTCTTAACTGTATAGAAGTGCTTTCACACATTATCTCATTTAAGTGATTAAGAGGTCCATTTTTTTTTTTTTTACTTCAACACGAGTGAAAAATTAACTTATTTTACATTGTGGCACAGAACATTATATGTACGTATGTAAATTCAGAACAGTGAATCTAAAGTTTCAGGAAAAATACCATTTTTAATTACTAATTTTGATGCGCTGTGATATTTTGTATTTTACTCTGTTTTAGTCTACTTTAAAAAGTGTACTGGGGGGAAGCAACTAAATTGAATTTGAGACTCCCTACGTTTTGAAAAACTGCTCTATGTTACTGTCAGAATGATCTTGTAAAGACATACCGTATTCCTTAAAACCTTTGGATGAATGTCCGTTGTTTAAGGAGTAGTGGCTTTCAAACCTAATTTTGAACTATGGCTTACCAAAGGAAATAGATTTTACATCTGTGACCCAGCACACATGAGTAAACAAACATACAACAAGCAAAAGTTTTATGAAATAATACTTAACCTTATTACCTATAATGTACTCTATTTACTACTCTGTTCTATTCTGTTTTACTTCATTAAAAAATATTGATTGGAACCTATTAAGTTAATTTCATTACTTAATGGATTGAGATCTGTAGGTCTAGGCAAAAAAATAAAGCTCACTTGATATGACATACAAAGCCATCATTCCCTGCTCTCTAATATTTATGCTTCATCGATACTATACTGCTTGTTCCCTAAATTGGGATACTCTTCTTTGTCCCTTGATTGCATGATAAACTCCCATTCATTCCTCTGAATACAGCTAAAACATTACTAAAGGTAATTTAGGGGCACGTGATGTCAGTTGTCCTTATGATGTTGTATGTAAGTTTGAACTTTGTTAAGTTAATCAGTAATAAGTACCCAGTCGTTTTAATATCCACTGATGCTATTTATTTAGTATCCACTGATGAATCTTGATTGAATCATGTATTACTCTTGTGGTTATAAAATTGTGATATATCTTTTCCCTACCTGCCATTCCTTTTAAATTTATTAGCTGGCATTCTTCCTTAAACAACCTCATGATGACAGTTAGGCTTCTCACTTAGCAGGCCTGCATGAGGAGAGTAAGTTGCACAGGGAGTTATTTTTTGTTGATAACCTATACATTTTTGTTGAGGTTTTTACATCAGTCACTGAGCTTTCCTAGAAGGGACTTAGTGGGCATGAGTTGTTAGTCAAAGGAAGACAGAACATTGAAGACAGGGCTGGGGCCTGGTTCTTTACCATTCATTGACTCAGCTGTTAGGACTGACAGCAGTCTTAGGTTTTTGAGAAGAACATATGTAAATTTGCAAAGGTTAACCATAATCATGGCCTGTACAAACAGTATTGGGGGTTAAGGGTTAAGGAAGATTGAGTTCAAGACAATGTAATAGATGAGGGGGAAGGCAGTAGCTGGACAGTGCACTATTGTGAGGCATCTAGTATGGGTATCAGACTGCCTAATACTGTTTTGTATAAATTTGAGCATGCCCCACTCTTTGCTATTTTAAGTAATGTTAAAAGTTTTAGTATAAAATGCATTTTTGTATCTAGAATTTTTTTCTCAAGTATGCTTTTTATTTGTGTACAATATACATAAAGTATAGGGTCATAAGTGTTCAGCTCAGTGAGTTTTACAAAATAGATACACCTGTGTAAGCTGCACTTAAATCAAGGGACAGAACATTGCCAGTATCCCAGAAGTCTTTATGTGCCTGTTCCCTGTCTAATTCTCCCCACCCCACATTGTATTTAGGAAGTAAACACAATCCTAACACAACATAGATTATTTTTTACTTTTTGAATTTTATATTAATTTAATCATATAGTATGTATTCTTTTGTGTTACTTCATTAACTTTTTGTTAGGTTTATGATATTTATCCATGTTGTTATATGTAGCAATAAATCACTCATTTTCTTTGCTTTATTGTATTACATTGTGACCATAAAACAGCTTGTTATCCTTTCTGATGTTGATAGCCATGACATTTAGGTTGTTTCCGGTTTGGCTATCCCAATAGTATTGCTGTGAATGTTCTTGTCATGTCTTTGGAGGAACAAATGTTTGCATTTTTGCTAGTTTTTTTACCTAGGGTTAAAGTTGCTATGTCATAGGATATTCCTCTGATAAACTTTGGAAGATATTGCTAAATAGTTTTGAAAAGTGCTTGTACCAGTTAACATTTTCTGCAGCTGCAGATGAGAATTCCAGTTGCTCCACACTCTCCTTATTGGTACTGTTTATCTTTTTCATTGTTGTTATTTTTCTGTTGGTTTGTGTTCCTTTTTCTTTGTGATTTCTGCTTATTCTCTGAGCTAGCTATGAGTCCTTTTTTGGAGGTATGTCTTACAGATTTCTTCAGTTTTGTATCTTGTATTTTCAACTCTTTTACTGCTGACTTTTGATGAAAAGAAATTCTTAATTTAATATATATATTTTTTCCTTTATGGTTCGTGCTTTTTTTTATCACGTTTAAGAAGAAATTTTTGCCTGCCCTAAGGACATGAATATATTTGCCTATGCTTTCTTGAAGCTTTTTTGTTTTACCTTTCACTTTTTTGTGGTTGTTGTTGTTGTTTTTTTGTTACATATCCCTTCCTTTCTGCTTGCTCTTGCTGTGTGTTCATTTTTTGTGTTCTTCTATGTCTGCTTTTGTCTCCCCCGGCTGCGGTGACGTGCCGAGTCAGCTCGCCGCGCAGGCGGCCTGCCCTGCTCGTGGGCGGCTCTGCTCCATTTTGCGGGTGACTTGCCCTGTCCGTGGCGGCTTTGCTCTGCCCGTGGTGGCTTTTTCCCCTGCC
>PVKH010032971.1:0-12083 GCA_004027955.1 Chaetophractus vellerosus | reverse complement strand
CATACAAGGGAAGCACAATAAGATTAAGTGATGAGTTCTCAGCTGAAACCATGGAGGCAAGAAGACAGTGGTATTACATAGTCTAGGTACTAAAATAAAAATACTTCCAGTCATGAATTTTCTATCCAGCAAAGCTGGCATTCAAAAATAAAGGTGAGTTCAAAATATTCACAGATAAACAGAAATTAATATAGTATACTAATAAGAAAACTGCACTTCAAGAAATACTAAAGGGAGTTCTGTAGGTCAAAATGAAAAAAAATTGAAGACCTAACTGCACACCTGGAGGAATTGGAAAAACAGCAACAATCTAACTTCAAAGGAAGTACAAAGTAGGAAATAAAAAATATTAGAGCAGAACTAAATGAAATACAAAGTAATAAAGCTCTAGAAAAAAATAAACAAAACCAAAATCTGGTTCTTTGAAAAGATCAATAAAGTTGATAAACCCTTAACCAGACTAACAATGAAAAGGAAAGAGCTAATCCAAATACAGAAAATAAGAAATGAGGAAGGGTATATTACTACTGACCCCATAAAAATAGAGGATCATAAGAGGATACTTTGAAAAATTATATGCAAACAAGAATGATAATTTATAGGAAATGGACAAATTCCTAGAAACTCACAAGCAGCCTACATTGATGAAAGAAGAAATTGATGAACTCAACAGTCCAGTTACCAGTAAAGAAATAAATTCAGTCATCAAAATCCTCCCAACTAAGAAGAGCCCAGAAGCCGACAGGGTCAGAGCTGAATTCTACCAAACATTACAGAATGAGCTAACACCAATCCTGCTTAAGCTCTTCCAAAAAATAGAACTAGAAGGAAAATTGCTTAACTCATTCTACAATGCCAACATTACCCTAATACTAAAGGCAAACAAAGATACCAAAAGGAAGGAAAATTACAGATGAAATTCTCTAATAAACTTAGATGCTAAAATCCTCAACAAAATACTTGCTAATCACTTTCAACAACATATCAAAAGAATAATACACCATGCCCAAGTGGCTTTCAACCAGGGTATGCAAGGATGGTTCAACATAAGAAAATCAATCAATATAATACACCAAATAAACAGACTGAAAGAAAAAAATTACATGATCATAAGTAATAAAAAGCATTCGACAAACTACAGCACCCTTTCCTGATAAAAGCACTTCAAAAGATAGGAATAGAAGGAAGTTTTCTGAACATCATAAAGGATACATGTGAAAAATCTAAAGCTAACACCATTTTCAATGGTGAAATCCTAAAAAGACTTCCCTATGATATTGGGAATAAGACAAGGATGTTCACTATCAGCATTCCTATTTAAAATTGTCTTAGAAGAACTGTTCAAGCACTGAAGCAAGAAAAAGTTAGAAAAGGCAACCAAATTGGAAAAGAAGAAGTAATAATTTCATTATTTGTAGATGACATGATCTTATATGTAGAAAGCCCTGGGAAATCTACAATGAAGCTTCTAGAACTTATAAAGGAGTTCAGTAACATCACAGGGTATAAGACCAAAGCTCAATCATCAGTAGCATTTCTGTACAACAATAATGAGCAATCTGAGGCAGAAATCAATTAAAAAATACGGTTTACAATAGTAATGAAAACATTCAAATACCTAGGAATAAATTTAACTAATGGTGTAAAGGGCTTCTATACAGAAAACTACACAAAATGGTTAAAGGAAATCAAAGAAAACACAAATAAATGGAAGAATATCCCCTGTTCATGGATAGGAAGACTAAAGATCATCAAGACGTCTATGCTCCCCAAACTAATCTACAGATTTAATGCAATCCAAAAAAAATCAACATTGTATTTTTAAGAAATTGGAAAAACAAACTACAAAATTTATTTGAAAGGGTTTGACCCCAAATCACCAGAGAGATAGTGAAAAATGAATTTGGAGTTACACTACCTGACTTTAAAACATGCTATAAAGCTACAGTGGTCAAAATTTCATGGTATTGTTACAAAGATAGAAATATTGAGTAATGGAACTGAATTGAGAGTTCTGATATAAATCCTCACATATACAGTCTACTGATATTTGACTGGGCCACCAAACTCACTCATTTGGGAGGGATTGGCCTTTTCAACAAGTGGTTCATGGAGAAATTGATATTCATATCCGAAAGAATGAGAGAGGAGCATCATCTCACACCTTATACAAAAATAAACTCAAGAGGGATCAAAGATCTAAATATAAGAGCCAAGACCATAAATACATTAGAAGATAATGTAGGGATGTATCTACAGGACCTTGTAATAGGAAATGGTTTCATCAACTTCATACCCAATGCACAAACAGCAAAAGGAAAAATTGATAAATGGGATCTCATCAAAATTAAAAACTTTTGCACCTTGAAGGACGTTATCAAGAAAATAAAAATGCAGCCTACTAAATGGGAGAAAATATTTGGCAACCAATTATCTTATAGGAACCTAATATCCTGCATATTTAAAGAAATTCTACACCTTGAAAATAAAAAAGACAAACAACCCACTTTAAAAATGGACAAGTGACCTGCAAAGATACTTTGCTGAGGAAGATACCCAAAAGATTAAAAAGTACATGAAAAAATCCTCAGCGTTGCTAGCTACGAGAGAAATGCAAATCAAAACTACAATGAGATACCATCTTACACCCATTACAATGGTGGCTATTAAAAAAAACAGCAGGATATAAATGTTGGAGAAGATGTAGAGGAATGGGAACCCTCATCCACTGCTGGTATGCTTGTGAAATGGTCCAGCCACTGTGGAGGACAGTATGGGGGATCCTCAGAAAACTAAGTATATATCTTCCTTATGATCCAGTGATTCCACTGCTAGGTATATACCCAGAATAATTGAAAGCCAAGACATGAGCAGATATATGGACACCAATGTACATAGCAACAATGATCACTATTGCCAAATGATGGAATCAATCCAGGTGTCCATCAACAGAAGAATGGATTTAAAAAATGTGGTACATTCATACAATGGAATACTTCTCATCTGTAAGAAAGTGTAAAGTACTAACACATGGGGTAACACGGATGAATCCTGATGACCTTATTTTGAGTGAAGTAAGCCAGGCATTGAAGGATGAACATTACATGACTTCAACGATATGAATTAAGGAATTTGAGAAGTCTCTGAGAAATATTGTTTGAAAGATAGGTTTGCAATAAAGAGAAAGAGAAGAGAAAGTTGTGAGACATCACCCATGTGGACATAACCTCTTGTAAAGTGTAGAGTGTAGTTGTGTATTGAAGGGATATGACAGGTGGGTTGTGGTATTATTGGTTTTAGTCATGCAGGGTTGACAGGTGGGTAGATTTGGAAGGGTGAGTTAGAATACCCAGGATACTGGGGAAAGAGATGGGAAGGTGACCAGGTGAACACTTGGGATTTGTAGGTATGAGGTTGAAAGTACCGAGGTGGGAATGCTCTTATAGCAATATGACAAGAAAGTGTCACTAGTTTAGGGTGTTGTTTGGGGGGGCATTTGGGACAGGGCACACCTGGAGCAGGCTTCTAGGGAGTGTGTGCATGTTCATCCTGTCATAATGTGTTTATTAGTGGGTGGAGACCCACACAATGAGTGGGAAGTATATGGACTCCCATCTTTGAGAGGACTGATTCGCTCAGAAATAGAGAGTTGATCATCTCTTAAAAACAAGGGCAGTTCCTAATAGGGGAGAACAAACCAGTGTGTCAAGACATCTTGTTGCATGTAACTATGAATCTTGCCATCCAATAAGTCAAGCCAGGTGGTAGTCATGTGTCCCAGGGAGTTGGGGAAGGAGGAACAGAATAGATCAAACAAGGGGTATTTAGTGGTCAGTAGAAATGTTTTCCATTACCTTACAGTGATGGACACAGAACATGGTAAATATCAACAAAATTTATAAAAGTGTATGGGCTAAAATGTAAACCATAGTGTAAGCCGTTGACAATGTTTAGTAGCTATGTATCACTTTCTCCATATCAGTTATAACAATGCTATCATCTACATACAAAAAGTTTTAATATGGTGTGATGAGAGGGGGAGGAGTTTGGGTATATAAGGGTGTCTTGTATTCTGAGTGTGACTTTGCTGTGACCTAAAACTTCTTTGAAAATTAAATAAAAATTTGTGAGACACTGGAGAGTGAGAGGGGGAAGGTGCCACAGCACAAACTGGACACCAGATATTGCTGTGATAAAAGACAAAACATCAAAAGAAATTTTTATATGTGCCAGCTTGGCACAGAGTCTCAGATGATCTGCAACTCCTACCCTACAGCTCAATGGACTCACCCTGGACACCTGGCAGGGAGATGATGATGGACAACGGCCAACCCAGGCAATGGAGAGATTCTGCAGCTGCAGGCAGGATAATCCCATCCATCTTATCTATGGAATATAAGCACACTCTCACTTGGAAGTGGAGTGGATATCACCATCCCAGACTACTCAGGATTGGGGGAAGAGCTATGGACTAGAGTGGACTTACTGGTATTCTGTTACAGTCATATTGTGATTCAAGCAATGGAAGAAATTACAACATTAATGTGGATCCAATGGCCACTGGACACTTTGGAGGCAGGGAGAGGGAAAAGTAGTTGTAATACAGGGGTTTTTTGGGACTTGGGAATTATCCTGAGTGATATTGCAATGACAGATATAGGCCATTTTATTTAATCATATAACATGCAGAACTGTGTGGGAAAGCATGTGGTCTACAATGTGAATCATGGTCCGTGCTTAAGGGTAAAGCCCCAGGTTGTGCATATCCATTGCAGGTGTTGTGCCACACTAATGAAGGATGTTTATGTGGGAGGTTGTGGGAGTTGTGGGAGGTGGGGCATATGGGAATCCCTATAATTTTTGTGTAACATTTATGTAATCTAAGTATCATTTAAATATTTTTTAAAATTATTATTTTAAAAATCTATTGATTATACACTTTGGATAGAATAGACAGAAACAACAGCTATGTACAGTGGGGGAAGCTCTGAGAGATTAGGGTTTGGAATTTTCTTGTTTGTCTGTTTTTTTTCCCTATTATTATTATTACTGAAATAATGAAAATGTTCCAATAATGATTGAAGTGATGAGTGCACAACTATGTGATTATAGCAAATACCATCAAATGTTCACTTTGGATGAATTGTATGTTTATTAATATGCATCAATAAAATTGATTTGTTAAAAAACATGCATTGAGTAGTGCATTAATTAATATTAGGTAATCTACCGATATCCTAATCTTGACATATGCTTGATGATTATGGTGGTATCTTGTTTATTCTAGATCATGTTCAGAGGGACATTGAACATGGTAAAAGTCCTGGTAAACTTCATTTTCTAAATAGTTAATGAATTTGCTTAACCCGGGTATCCCTCTTAGTCATTGTTCCAGCCCCTGTACCAGTACTTAATGTTCCAAAGTATACTGTGGATGAACAAACCAAGGCAGCTACCTAGGATTCACCCTAGAAGCTGATTGGTGGCTTGTTAAGGACACTCAAGACTACATGCCAGGAGCAGGGAAGTGGAAGGTCCTCCATGGGCTTTACCAAGCCACTCATCTAGGGAAGGATGCCCTAACCATTGTAGCTAAATAGTTTTTTTATAGGACAGGACCTGGTGAAAACAGTCGAGGAAGTTACCAGGAGTTGCTCCCTGTTTGCAATTAATAACTCAAGCAATGGGAGGCTTAACCATACCCCCCTTAAATCCCCCTATACAGTTGTGGGGATCATACCCGGGAGAGGACTGGCTGATAGACTTCACCCACATGCCATCTTGCTAGGGCTATAAGCACCTCTTAGTACTGGAAGTTACTTTTACTGGGTGGGTGGAAGCATTTCCCACTAGAAGAGAAATGGCAAATGACAGGTGGCTAAAGCTCTTATAAAGGAAATAGTTCCCAGGTTTGGACTGCCTAAGTCCCTCCAAAGTGATAATGGGCCAGCCATTACTAGCAAAATAACCCAAGGTCTATCAGCTGTCCTCAGAATTGAATATCATCTCCATAGCTCCTGGAGGCCCTATTCCTCTGGGAAAGCAGAAAGAGTTAACCAAACCCTAAAGCAAATTCTAGCTAAACTCTGCCAAGAAACCACATTGCCTCGGATCACCAGTCTAACCGTGGCCTTATTGAGGCTGCATTTAGTGCCAAAAAACCCACTTCTGCTTAGCCCCTTTGAGATGGTTTATGGGTGTCCTTTCCTTACCCAGAACCTGGTACTAGATCAGGAAATCAAAGAACACACAAAATATTTTATCAAACTAAGGAAAAAACTCAACAAGTCATCTAGGAGCTTGGAAACAAAATTTTTCTCAGCCCCAGCCATGAATTATCTTTACCTAAAGTTAAACCTGGAGACTAAGTTCTAATTAAAACCTGGAAAAAAACAGGCCTCACTCTCAAATAGAGCCTAAATGGAAGAGACATTATCCTGTGGTTTTAATCACCCCAACTTCTGTTAAAGTTAAAGTGATTGCCAGCTGGGTACAATTATCCCTAGTGAAGCCAGTTTCCCAAGGAAGTACCAACTCACCAGAAACTCCTGATGGGTCATATGAGTGCCAGCCACTGGACAGCCTGAAATACCTCTTCAAGAGACAAAGCTAAGTATTGTCTGTGTCTCTAATCCAACACCCTTTAAGAAATCTAGTCTATCTTCATTTGTTTCTTCCAATACAATAACTAAAAAGGCAATATCTCTTCTCATCTCCCTCTTAGCTGCCTTAGGCATAATCACCATTGAAAACTGAGGTTGGCAATTTATCCCAAACCCCATTATCTATTTCAGTCACTCCCTAGAGCTAACTAATGGCATAAATGAAATCAATCCTGCCTTAGAAGCTCTAAGACAATAAGCAGATTCTCTTGCTGCCATGGTGCTGCAAATTCACAGGGCACTTAACATACTAACTGCAGCACAGGAAGGAATATGTCTTTTCCTTAAGGAAGAATGTCATCTCTATGTAAATCAGTCTGAAATAGTCCTAAATGGTATTCAAAACCTCCAAAATATAACCCACCAACTTTAGGGATATGCAGCCTTTATAGGCACCTAGACTTCTCTACTTTTATGGTGCAGTATCCTCTTAGAGGGACCATATATTCTCAAGATTCTAATCAACTTTATTTCTTCCAGAATCAACATCTTGCTAGCCATATGGGGATTTCAACCAGCTTAGCTCAAGATTCCAGACCCATCTTCCTCCAACGGAGATAGAACAACCAGAGGATTTTACACCTTGTCTGGAAGGGCCTGCTGCCCTAACCAGCAGGAAGTAGTTACAGAAGAATGAACATCTCTCTTCAGCACCCCTTTAAGAGTAAAAGTGTAAACTCTCTGAGGGGGGAATGAAGCAGGCTACTAACAGGGAATCAATAGATGGATCTGGAACCATGTGAATATCAATGCCCCAATATGGCTGCTGGAAGACACTCACAAGATTTCTCCCAGAATAAAGGAGAAGCCCCCAATATTCTTCAGAGGCCCTCCAGGGGGATTTATGGGTGGGGTAATCAATCAAAGAGCAAACACCTGGGACTCCTCCCATGCCAATAGCAAAGGGGTGGAATAATTAATAGTTTAAAAAACAGACACAAAACCTTTCTCAGCCCTGTTGCTCTTGGACCTGCTGCTGCTCTCAGCCCTGGTGGCTTCTAAGCCCTGCTCTTGTAATGTACCCCCAATCAGATCAACATGCAAGTAAAACCTGGGCATTTATAATCTGTAATAGGAAATTGTGGTCTATAATCAGCCCACTTCATCACTCTTCAACCCTTTACCATCTACTGGGGACCTGTGATCTGTTATTTTCTCCCATTTCTCTTCTCTCTCTACCTTAATGAATTACTGGCCTGACTAACCTGATGTGCTCTGAAATTCATTTCTGCAGCATAAGTCAAGAACCTAGATTAAATCTGGTAACATTGTGACTGTAAGATTCTACCCCAAATAAGTACACTTTGTAAATGCCAACAAATTCCCAGTACTTTGCATCAGCACCCGTTTAGCTGACAAATACAGTATTTAAAACAAAACAAAACATGAATCCTTGTGGTTAGAGGTATAACAAAAAAAAATATGGAATTCTATTAACAACCAGAGAATAGGCCCTGGATGTGAAAAGCTTAATCAGAATGCACACACAGTTTGACTTGCAAAGAGAATGTAGTTACTCATTTAATTACCATGAAATCTGGCTTGATTTTAACCATTAAACATATTAATTATGCAGAATTTCACACTAAATTTTTTCAGCATGTAATCCATTTTGAATTTCTACAAGGTTTAAAAATAATATGTATTATTGTCTTCATTTATTTTCAATAAGGACAAAATTAATAGCATTTTGTTAAGTGTAAAGGAAGTTTTCTAACCCAGTTATCTATCATCTCTAGTTCCAAAGGATAATTCTTTTTGTAATCATTATCAATAATATATTCTGTAAAATGTTCTCCATAACTTGAAGAAATCCTTTTCAGGTCATTCATTATAGTGTATTAAGGTATAAAATACTTTACCTGTTAAATGAGGAAAATATGCTAAAATTACCCCATCAGTTCAGGATTACTCAACTCTCATTAGCCAAATGAAAAATACCTTTGCTCTCTATTGCATCCCTCTACATCCAAAATCACTTCTTTTCTTAGATGCACCTCCAAATGAGAGATTCAGTGGGAGTAGATTTGAGAATTAAGGATCAATAGATACATAAACTAAAAATCATAAATTTCTTGCTACAACTTTACCAAATAAGTTACTAAGCTATATTTGTTTCCATCCTAATATAACCTCTTCTGTTTCTTATCATCATCCACACACATTTTCTGATTGAGGCCATTCAAATTTCACTTCAATTAAAGGGTTCTATCATAAAGTTAATTTAGTATGGTAAATGTTTACTTCTAAACATTATATGTATGATACATCATAGTGATTTTAAATATATTAAATATGTGCATTTCACAAAACATTTTAAAATAGCTGTATACATTTCTCATGATGTACTTGTATTTTTGAAATATTTTATAAATTTGTACCATTCAAAAAATATATAGCCAAAATCAAGAATATGGGCATCCAGGAAGATACAAATGTAACACATTTATTATGCTTTGCTTTATTGCAGTTTACAGATATGCATTTTTTAATTGAAAAATTGTGGCCACCCTGTGTCAGGCAAATCTTTGCCATGTTTCTCAATATCATATGTTCATTTTATGTCTGTCATATTTTGGTAATTCTCATAACATTTCAAGAATTTTCGTTATTATATGAGTTATGGTGATCTGTGATCAATTATCCTTGAAGTTACTATTGGAATCATTTTGGGACCTCATGAACCACATCCATATAAGATGGCAAGCTTAATCAATAAATGTATTGTGTACTTATAGCTCTACCAACTGGTCTCTCACATGTATCTCTTATTTTTCTCAGGCATCCCTATTCCAGGAGACAGAATAATATTGAAATTAGGCCAATTCATAAACCTACAATGGCTTCTAAATGTTCATATGAAATGAAAAGTCTCACATCTCTTTAAATCAGAAACTAGAAATGATTAAGCTTAGTAAGGAAGGCATGTAGAAAGCCAAGATGAAATGTAGGCCTATTGCCAAGATATAAGTGCAAAGGAAAAGTTATTGATGGCTTGGTGGACCTGCAACTCTTACTCTACAACTCAATGGACTCATTCAGGACACCTAGAGGGGAGATGATGATGGACAACAGCTATCTGGGGGAATGGAGAGAGCCTGCAGCTGCAGGCAGGATAATCTCTTCCATCATATCCATGGGATATAAACCCCCTCTCACTTGGTGGTGGAGGGGACTTAACTATCACAGACTCCTCAGGATTGTGGGAAGAGCTATGGACTAGAGTTGACTTCCTGGTGTCCTGTTATACACTTGTTGTGATTCATGCAATGGAAGAAATTACAAAATTATGTGGAGCCAGTGGCCACTGGATGCTTTGGGGACAGGGAGAGGGAAGGGCAATTGTAATATGGGGGCTTTTTTGGAACTTGGGAATTGTCCTGGGGGAATGTTGCAATGGAGGATATAGGCCATTTTATATCATCATGTATCATGCAGAACTGTGTGTGAGAGAGTGTGGTCTACAGTCTGAACTGTGGTCCATGCTTAGTGGCAAAGTCCCAAAATGTGTATATCTATTGCAGGTGATGTGCCACACTGATGAAGGATGTATATGTTGGAGGTTGTGGGAGGTGTGGGAGGTGGGGCATATAGGTACCCCTAAAATTTCTGTGTAACATTTATGTAATCAATGTATCCTACAAAAAAAATGATTAAAAAAACAACAACAATGCAACATATTGATGGTGGGATGAATTATAGGAATCCTATATGATGTTATTCATGTTTGTTTTGTAAGTTTACAACTTTTACTCTACACTTATTTTAAGTATATATATATATATATATTCATGTATGAATGATATACTTTAATAAATTTTTAAATGAAAAAAAAGTGCTACTCCAGTGAACACAAGAATGATAAGAAAGTAAAACTGATTATTAATGATATGAGGGAAGTTTTAGTGGTCTGCATAGAAGATCAAACAAGCCATAACATTCCCTTAAAATGATGCCTAATCCAGAGCAAAGCCCTATCTCTCTTCAAGTCTATCAATGGAGAAAGAGATGAAGAAACTAGAAAAGATTATTCTGAAACTATCAGTGGTTGTTTCAGGAGGTTTAAAGGAAAAAGCCAATCACATAACATTAAAGTGCAAGGTAAAGTGGCAAAAGCTAATGAAAAAGCTGCAACAAGTTATCCAGAAGATCTAGCTAAGATAATTGATGAAGGAAGCTACAATAAACAACAGATTTTCCATAGAGACAAAACAGCCTTATATTGGAAGTAGGCACCATTTAAGACTTTCATATCAAGATAGGAGAAGTCAATACCTATTTCAAAGCTTGAATGGACAGGCTTGTTTCTTAAGGGTTAATATACCTAGTGAGGGACCGGCTAGATAGCTCAGTGGATAAGAGCGCACTGAGGTACCACATGGGAGGACCCGGTTTCAGTACCCGGGGACCTCTCTGTGCAGGCAGATGGCCTTGAGAAAGGCAAGCCACTGTGGGCGGGGCAGAGCCACTATGGGCAAGGTAAAAAGCTGCCACAGGCAGGGCAGAGCCCCCACGGGCATGGCAAAGTCACCCATGAAAAGCGGAGCTGCTGCCTGTGAAGCAGAAGCCGGCAGCCCACAAAAAAACATGGAGGACTGCTGCCTGCAAAACATGGAGCGGAGCCATCTGTGAAAATGGAATGGAGCCACCCTCGAATGGAACGAGCTGCCACCACGGAGGGCTGACTCAGTGCATCCCCGCAAAGACGGGGGGAGACAAGAAGCAGACATAGAAAAACACAGAAGAATGGACACACAGCAAGAGCAAGCGGAAAGGGGGAAAGGGGGGGATATGTAATAAATAATATATATATATATATATACCTAGTGACTTTAAGTTGATGCCAACACTCCTTTACCAATCCAAAAATCCTTGGAACTTTATGAATTACTCTAAATCTACTCTGCCTATGTTCACTAAATGGATGTACAAAGCCTGCATGATTGAATTTTCAGAGATCTTTGGGAAAAATTGGTCTCTACTCCAAAATGAAGCATTTTATAATTGTGAGGGTGCTTTGTTAGAACTGGTGTCTGCACTCCAAAAAAATTTTTGACTTAAAATACAGGGTTAAAATATATTATTCACCAACCATTCACTTTCAGTGTCCTTGAATCCCTGGGTCTAAGGTGGGTTTCTTGTAGACAACATATTTGTGGGTTTTGTTTCCTAACCCATTCTGCCAATCAGCACATCCAGTCTGGTGTGTCTAATCTATTAAGATTTAGTGTTATCACTCTCAATGAATTACTTACATTAACCATATTTTCTTTGGGTTTATGAATGTCATATGTTGTTTTTATTTCTCTTTTTAATTGTTCTTACAAGCTCCTCCAACTCTCTCTCTCCTGTTTTCCTTTCTACCTGCAGAACTGCTTAAGGTATTTCTTGAAGGGCAAGATTCTTATTGGTATACTTTCT
>PVKH010032970.1:0-12073 GCA_004027955.1 Chaetophractus vellerosus | reverse complement strand
CACATTCATATTCAATATATCAGGATTTCCTATTAACTCTACCTTCAAAATATATCCTAAAACGACCTCTTATTACCACCACACCAACTACCCTGGCTCAATCAGTCACCATCACTCCTCTGCAATTAACTTTCTTTTTTGCAAATTAACTTTTGTAATGACCTCAGTGTTTCTACCACTGCCAATTTACAGTCTATTAACAACAAAGCAAAGATAGAAATCCTTTAAGGACATAAATAAAATCACATAGTTCCTCTGCACAAAATCTTTCATTGATCACCCATCTCATTCATTCAAAGGCAAAGTCCTTACAATGGTATTCAAGATCCCATGTTATTTGCCCATCATTTACCTTTCTAATTTCATTTATTACTACTATGCCCCAGCTTCACTGGTCTCCATGCCATCACTCAAATATGCCAAGCACATTCCTCCTTCTGTATCCTACTGCTTACTCCTCTCTTTGCATTGCATTCAATATCATTTTCTTTTTCACTTTCTGTTCATTGCAGTAATTCCATTCTTGGTATATGGTAGGTAATCAATAAATATTAATGAATAAGTGAAAAGAATGAATTTTTACTTCTACAGATAATTGACATTTTTACTGCTTCCTTGGCCATCTCTCTTGCCCATGCTTCTTGTGAAAGCACATATAATTACTACTTTATTCTTGATCACTCCAGCTTTTGAAGCTGGGGAGACATGGGAGAGAAGGAATGAATTGTTTTTCAAAAGAAAGTTGTCTCAGGAAAGCAGTAACCCAGCAGTGGCTGGTTGTTTAATCTCCTATTTTCATGGGAGTGGCAAGGATCTTGAAATTAGCTATCTAGAGAGAAGCTAGAATAAATGTAATCTGAGTGACAGTACCTAGTACCTGCTCTGAATATATTCCTTGGGTTTGGCATTTCAATATAGAGCATTAGCTTTTTAATATCTGCAGCTTAAGTTAATTTTCTTGGCTTCCAATTTCTCCTAAGAGGCCTTGGAGGGACCTCCAAAATATGCAACTCTTGATGAATAGTAACTTGATATTACTGAGCTCCCAAAGTGGGCATAAATTTCAAGTTCTCACTGTGGAATTATAATGAATAAATCAAGGTACTTGTCCTCAAAAGGATAATGACAATAAAAGAATAGAACAAGACATGCAATAAAAGATAGTAATGAGATGCCATGGGAGTACAGAGGACTAACAGGTTAATTCAAGGTAGTTCTCCTAGTAGTAATAATTTCTGAGTTTGACCTTGAAAGAAGATTATATTTTTATAGGTGAAAATAGGAGGGAAACATCTCCGGGCTGTGGAAACAGCATGAGTAAAGGCACAGAGAAGTTAAGGTTTGTTGTGTTGAGAAATATTGAGTGTTTCAACGTGATTAGACCGTAAGATGCATGAGACAAATTATGGCTGTTAAGTGGTATTGGAAGTTAAATTAATAGGTATTGTAA
Source organism: Chaetophractus vellerosus (assembly GCA_004027955.1). Taxonomy (NCBI): domain Eukaryota; kingdom Metazoa; phylum Chordata; class Mammalia; order Cingulata; family Chlamyphoridae; genus Chaetophractus; species Chaetophractus vellerosus. The sequence continues at coordinate 10,623 of PVKH010032970.1, read as the reverse complement.
AATACTTGTCAAGAAGAAATAAAGGAAACTTTTTCTTTCAGATGGGTGAGAATAATTGAGTAGACAATCCTTTTTCAAGAAATCATATTATTCATGAATTCTGATACCCTTCCACGATACTTGTTTTTATCTAGGTTATTTTCCATTGATTTCCAGATCATATTTTGTGAGTACTCATTTTCTACTGTTTTATCCCTGATTACTCCATCTCTATCTTGCCTCTTGGTTTCATTTTATTGTAAAACTAGGCCTTGGTTGTCTCTCAGCTTTCCACCTTGGACTATCCATTTGTTTTAGCTCTCTTTCTACCACCACCCCCTAAATTATCAAGAACTGTCCTAAATTTAACACTACGCAGATTAAAAAAAAAAAAAGCTAAGAGATTTGTATTTTATTCTATAAACAGTGTATATTTTATAAAATAGATGAAGATATTTTACACAGTCTTTCCATGGCTGATTTAGCAATTCTATAAATCTATAATATGTGAATATTCCTCTCCTTCACATCTGAAACTTCTAAGAGCTATAATATAAACAGCTCAGGATTTTCAAAAGGATAGTTAATTTCCTAGAAAACAATCCCACTTGAACTAAGCATATATTCCAGAATTTTGAAAAGGATCCAAATTACTGATCTAAAGTTAAAAACAGTCTAAAAACTTTGGTCTTTAATTCTATCAGATCTACATCTCCTCAATCAGATCTACGTGTGTTGGCTGTTTCATCCCATAAGATTAAAAGGCATTGATTCTCCCATAAACAGAAAGTTTTCATGGTGATATATTAGTAGCCATAGACATCCCTAGAAAATGAAGATTTAATTTTGCCAAAGAACATATACTGATTTCAATATATCTTTCTGGATTCCAAATTATAAAAATATAGATAAGTCTATTGCATGTATACCATGTCCAAAAGGGTGTTAGCCTATATAATAAAGTACTGGTTTTATTTAGGAAATGCTTATAGTGGTCAGTGTTAGTCCTCCATATAAACCCCCTCTGGGCTTGTGTGCCGTGGTGGTTTAAAGCTTATGTACCCCAGAAAAACCTTTTCTTAATTTCAATCCATTCCTGTGTGTGTGAACCCATAGTAAGTAGGATCTTTTGATGAGGTTACTTCAGTTAAGGTGCAGAACAACTCAATCAGGATGTGTCTTAATCCTATTTGTGGAGTCCTTTATAAGCAAAATGAAATTCAGAAAGAAAGAGAGAAACACACAAAGAGCAGCCAGAAGCTGAAATTCAGAGGAATCTGGAAGAGAACAGAGAGGCCAGAAGAGGCCCCGTGTGCATTGCCATGTGACACAGGAGCTAAGGACTACAATCACCGGCAGCCAGCTCCAGAACACCACCAGTCTTTGGGAAGAAAGCATTGCCTTGATTTGGACTTTTTCCCAGTCTCAAACCATGAGCAAATACATTCTCATTCTTTAACCCAACCCATTTAATGGTGTTTGCTTGAGCAGCCCAGGAAAGCAAAACACGTGTCATCCTTTACCTGCTGTGATTTTTGGTTGTGAAGGCCTCAGAGCTGCCCTCTTCTGCAGAGAATTGCCTTTGGCTGCTAGATCAAGCAGCGCACCACGTGCTTGCTTAGTGTAGTTCCTTTTCCGGCCATAATTTGTTCCCCTCACTCCCTTTCTCCTGAGAGCTCTCACTTAATAAATGGCATACACCTCAATTTGCCCAGGTTTGCCCCAGTTTTAGCTCGAACTGTCCTATATCCTTAGATATTCCTCAATCTTGGTTAAACTGAGATGACTGGTCACCCTACAAGGTGCCCCTGTCCCTGACTGACCATGCTTTTTGGAAAATTCATCTAAGATAATATTCTTAAATAATATATAGCTTTTCATTTTTTTTTTGTCGTTGCAAAATCTCTTCAAATATAAAACTATACTTTCTTAAGACATTAAAGAGAATGAAAATGTCTAAATCCATTCTATACCATGAGCAGTGAAATCATTCCATTTTGTGCCAGGTGTTATGCCTGGCACCAGGTAAACAAACACCAGAAAGGAATAGTGAGTTGCGACAGTCACAAACTAAAAGGAAAGTCAGATAAGCAAGCCAGGAGAATATATTCCAATGTAACAAGACAACAATATGAAATGCCTGAGGGAATACAGAAGAGGGTATTGACCAATTTAACCAGGAGGGACTGAGGAAGGTTTCTCAGAGTGGTAATAATTGAACTGGGTCTTGAAAGGGGGAAAGGTGTAAAATCGAGGCAATACATAAATATATATTTTAGGAAAAAATTAATTGTTAACCATTTATGAACAGGAAGTGTTCAAGGAAGTATATAGAGATGTGATGGGCATGGATCAGCATGTGTGAGCATTATGTGTTATAGGGAAGAATTTTAACATTATCCCTTATGCAATAAAGAACTTTTAAAAGTTTTAAAGCAATGAAGAAACATAACTACATTAGTGAGATAGAGTCTTGTGTTCCCAGGTGGAGAGTCAATATAATAGCTCACATATGATATTACAATAAAGTGTAAAAAGTCAGTGACTAGAGATAAACCAGAGAGAACATATTTTAAAAGAGAGATGCAAATAATACATGATGCCAACAAAGTCTGGAAGGTATAATGCAATCTATGGATATTTGCTGAATAAGCTAGTTGATTAGAAGATAAAATGAACAGAGGGAGAACACCAATTATTTCAAATAAGTAAATTTGGTAGATAGTGGTGTGTTTAATGATAAAATATCAAATAGAAGGATCCATTTTAATGTCCCATGACCCAAGAATAGGAAAAGGGGAAAAGAGATGGTGGAGAAATCCTAAATTGAGAGTTTCAGGGGGATACTTTGGGTCAATTTTCATAATCTTGGGACCTAATTCAAAGATAGCATGACAAATTTTGCTTACCCTCAGCTTGGAATTTATTATAGTATTTTAGACAAAGTCTATTTTTAGTATGGATATGTAGAACATGTAAAGTAAACAAACAAATATTAAGGCTAGGTTAGTATTTGAACTCTACCTTCACCGCATATGATCTCTGTGACATTGTTCAAATAACTTTCTTAGGTTCAATTACTCTATCTATAAAATGGGAACAACCATACTTAAAATGGGGTGATTGAAGGGAATAAAGCACATCAGATGTAAAATATCTTGCCAATATGTCTAGCACAAGATGAGTACCCATTAAATAAAACCTATTGTTCATACTAGAAAGTCTTGAAGGATTTATCAATCTATCTTTATATTTCCTGAAACACAGGTAAATCATAGTGGGAAGATAAAGTTTTCTCTACAGGAGGAATACAAAACAATATTTCACAAATATTTTATTAGGCAAATGGTTTTCCTATCACTAAACCAAATCCTTTTCAATGAATATTCAACTAGCCACAACTCAGTTTCTTAAAAATGTGAATTCTAAATTTAAGACTTCTCTTTTCTTATTTCTCCTTCATCTTTTCCATAGTATTATTTTACACACACATATGCCTCATTATTTCTACTATTCCCCCAGGACTTTATTCCCCAGGAACATGGTTTCTTGTTCTCCTGCTTTCCTCTTCTCTTTTAAACAAGACTCTGTAAACTTTTGTAGCCTGAGCTTATACACACTTCCTTTCACACAATCCTGGCCAATTAGTTCCAAAAGTGTTTTGCTATAGTACTTTTAGAGACCAGGTTTGACCGTGTATCAAAACTAGAAAATTTCCCTTTGCAATATATTTTAAGTTTTAGTAACTCCTGGTTAAGGATATATTCTCATATCTAAATGGAATTCCTAAAACTTTAAATAAAATCAATCATTACTGGATAAAGATATATTATTATGCTATAGTCAATCTGCTTCTAAAAATCTAGTACTATAATTATTTGTAAATTTTCCTTTGCTGAAGGTAACCACATAGGATGGCTAAATCAGTGTTATCAACACTGCTTGATCCATTGTCTCATTTTTAAAACAAATATAACAGAATTCTAACTGTACTATTCTAAAATTAAATTAATGGATAATACAGATTGTCTACACATATGATAATGTCTACTATAACAAAATGGAGAAATAAATAGGAAATAATTTATAATTAATGAATTTGGCTTTAAATATATAAATTCTCAAACAATACTGAAAGACAAAATAAAGTGGGCACCTGCTTGTATACATCTATGATTTACGAGAAGTAGTATTAGAAGCAATGTCCTTAAAAAAAGAGGGAACATTAAAATAAGAAAATTGTTACAATAATGGACCAAACTTTCTTCTATATGTAAGAAAAAGAGCAAAAATTGTCTTAATTGAAGCAAAAATAAAATAGTAGAATCACTTAAGGACTTTCAAAGTGGAGAAAACAAGAAATATATTGTCACAATTGAGCTGGACCTTATTAATAAAAGTAGTGTCTACATAATTCTGTATGTTAGGGCATAGTATGTAATAGCTTGAATTCCACCACCTGTTAAGGCATACTTTCAGACTCTAGAACTTAAAAAGATCCTAAATAAAATATATCACAGTTTTGAGGAATAGAGAAAACATAAATGAATCTATTATAATGAAGTGACAAAGCATGCAGTTTTCTTAAATCAGATAAACAAGGTTCAAACCCAAAATTACCACTTATATTAACTGTGATATTGGATAAGTTAATTGACCTCACTGATGTTCAGTTCTAGAATGGCCAACCATCCTGGTTTGCCTGGAACTTTACTGGTTTTAGTCTTGAAAGTCTCATATTGTAGGGAAATGCCCTCAGTCCCAAGCAAATGGAGATGGTGGTTACTCCAGTTTACTTATCAACAAAATGGAATACTATCATAAGGTTTTTGTAAGTTTATTCTGTTAAAAGAGAAAATATTTGAACATTACTTAACACAGAAGCTAGCACCCACATAGCAAAGCTCCCTAAATTGTCGATGTTACTGTTTGATTCTAAATCCATCCAAAAGGGGCAGATACAAATTAGTTTCTCAATTTACATTTTGCTACATATTGTGCACCTTAGCACATAGCCTAACAATAACATCAATAAAATAACAACAACAATAGCAAGTGATAATTAATGAATATTCTGCATGTGTTAGACACTCTGTTAAGGGTTTGAATTTTTTTTTTATGCATCACAATTTCCTTAATTTTCCAGATGAAGAAGCAGGTTTAGAGACATTAGGAATTTGTCAAAGTATACACAGCTAAAAGGCGGCAGAACTAGAACATTAATCTTCAAATTGATCTGACTCCCAATTCTTTGCTATAAAGCTGCCTGATCCATGGCCTCTTTTAACTAAAGTACCATCAACAGGCATTAAAATAAAGACCAAATTTCTTAGACTGCAATATTAAGATGTGCAGCTTCTACCTTGTACCTTTCCTGATGAACTTGAAAGAGGAGAAAGTAGGACATCAACACAGAATCAGCATATAGTATATGAAGGTCTACTTATTTAATATTGTATATTAATTTAAAGCCTTATGTTTTCGTTTACATTCCACCAGCAGCAGTTTCTGTGACAAGCATTTGATTGTGTGCAGTTTATTTAGGATTAATCCTAGGCAACACAATAGGGAAGAAGAAAAGCGAGAAACGGAAGGGAAGACAGCCAATAAAGAATGCATTTTCAAGCCCGTTACCATATGAGTTACTGGGGCTTTATACTGCTGGGGAACTCAGGGAGTCACTTTAGAACGTGAGCCTAAGAGTTATCCACTCAAAGGCTGAGAGAGCTAAGGATTTATACACCAACTGCCTCCAGTCATTAACAAAGGGTAGGTCCCAGTGGACATTTATTCGCTAGTACTTAACTTCCTGAGCAGGCTTCAACCACCAGAGAAAACTCTCAAGCAGTTGGAAATGGGTCAGGACACACTGTGAAGATATAGCCCAATAGGATATATTCAGTAACAGTTTCTACTAAACTCTGATGGTTTTCTTATTTTGTCTTTATATTATTTATCTTTGAACTTATTTAATTCATTTATATTGATCTCATTTCCCAGATATGGTAGGCATTTTAATGTATCCATTCCCTTGCTCAAGCTGTGCAGTCTTCATGGAATCTCTTCATTTCTTTCTCTACCTACAAAACTCATGTTCCAAAAATGTTTTCTTGAACAAACCTTTTCAACACTCCAAACTAGATCGTCTGAGAAAAAGTATTTTCTGAGTTAAATTCTGTTAGTAGGTTATCCATGTCTTTCTAGTTTATTTGAAAAATTAATTATATTAATTTATCTATGTTTCTAACTCACTCAGAAGATTCTTATTAATTTTTATCTCATTAGAGGTTTTAAAGAACTATTTTTACACATCTTGGATATCCGGGTATCTATTATACTACCCAGGACATAAGACGTGCTCAATAAAAATCAAATTAGAATGAAAAATAATCATTTCAGCCCTTAAAATCACAAAAATGCTAGACATTATATTGAACACTAATATAACTTTCTATTCAATAAACAGTTAATATTTCCCTAGTTTTAAAATATTTACTGGGAGATAAAGACCAAAACAGCTTACCATAATTCTTTTTTTTAACTTTATTTTTTACATTTAATAATTGAATATATAAACAATTAAAAACTGAAAAATAAACACAGATTCATAAATACATACATTTCTCAATTAAATGTACTGAATACATATAATTTTTTTAAATTAAACAATATGTTACACAATATATTTGGTTCATAGTAACAGAACCATACAGTATTTGTCTTGTTGTGTCTGGCACAATTCTTAATAGTATACAGAATATCATTCAAATTATGTATCTGGAAATTAATCCTCAGGTTAATTTTTCTGTAAATTTTGTACTTTGTCAAACTTTATTTATAGACATTACAATCTAGGCAGTGAGGCTTTAGAATTTTCCTTTGAACTTCTTCAGGATAAAGAGTTTTCAAAGCCTGAGGGAAACTGAAGATGGTTGGTCTTAGGGGGCCTGAGAAAAGACATAATTCTGTGAGATTATTGCTCTTTAACTTCCAACAAGTTTTTATGTCATGTAGCAACGTTGTATTATGTAAGGGATTCTTGTGCCATCATAATTCACTAGCAATTTTCCAATCTCAAGTGTTGATGAAGGTTAAAGAATATCACTACAATTTTCTTCTTCATTAAGTAAATAATTTTATGCAAATAAATTATCAAATTAGAAGCAAAAGCTACTATTGATTTCTATTAGTATTTGGCAAGCTATCTTTCAAAGTGAAACTTGCTTGTCTTTCAGAGTTTATATCCTAATGTACAATTGTTATGGCAGGTTAATGTTTTCATCTTAAGTGTATCCATGATGAAGGGGAAAGGAAGTATCATATTTTTGGTTGATACAATCATCACTTAAATGGATTTTGTTTAAAATTTAATATGGGTGATATTATAGCCATAAGGATCTTAAGCCATCCAAGTTTCTCTTTTTACAGATAAAGAAAATGATGACCCAAGATGAATAATTCTTCCAATAGCCAAAGGCTAGAAAAAAATGAATATGAATCCTCTGGTCTCCTAATAACATTTATTTCATGAGAGAGCAATAAATAACCAACACCATAACCCCATTCACCTGCCATTCCTCAAATTCAACCAATTAAGAAATCAGGCACAGGAGATGACAAGTGATAGTGAAAATATGGCACAATGTGTGTAACCCACTGATCAGATGACCCACTCCTCCTCCACAGAGAAGTGTGAATAAGCAGTAGCAAACATTATTATGTAGTGCAGTGATTCTCAAACATTTTTGGTCTCAGTTCTCCTTTAGACACTTAAAATAATAAGAGACCCCCAAAAAGGTTTTGTTTATGTAAGTTATATCTATAGATATTTAACATATTGGAAATTTAAAATTGAGAAATATTTAAAATAGTTATTAATGCTTTCATTAAAAATACAATTCTTTGCAATATGGAAGTCTATTACATGTTAAAATAAAGAATATATTTTATGAAAACTACATTTTACAAATTGGAAAAATTACTGAGAAGAGTAGTAACAGTTTACATTTTCCTAAATTTCTTTAATGTCTGGTTTAATAGAAGAGAGCCAGAATCTCCTATCTGCTTCTGCATTCCATTTGTTTCAAAATCAACTGACAGGTAGTCTCTGGAAATGTTTATTATATCTTTTTAAGAGAATTGGATTTTTCAAAAAGGGAAATAGCAGCTTATTGTGATTATGAAAATACTTTTGATCTTATGGACCTGGGAAAGTAAATACTGTGAAGGAATATATTGGAGTACATAATAGGCATGTGCTATGAAGACGCTATAGCACAGGTGAAAGGGTTAGCTTTGGAAAGGCACTATTTCAGTATCCCATACTGCAAGAAAGGAGGAAATAATTAATTCATTATTTTACTCAAAATTTATTTAGAACCTGACAACAGGTATAGTTCTTTCTAGACTCTTAGAAATCAGCAGTGATCACAACAACCAAAACTCCTTGCCCACTGTGATGGTTAGGCTAATGTATCATCTCAGCCAGGTAATTGTGCCCAGTTGTTTGGTCAAGTAAGCACTGGGATAATTGTAATAAAAGGGCATTTATGGACATTAGTCATCAGTGAATTTACTGCATAGATGGCTGATTACATCTATAATCAACCAGGGAGATTGCCCTCAGCTATGAGTGATGTTTTATCCAATCAGTTGAATGCCTTAAAAGGGGAAGTGATTTCTGCATTCAGAAAGAAATTTCCAGCTTATCTTTGGACAGCCAACTTCTCCTGGGAACTCATCAAGATTTTAATCAGAACCCCTGGTTTGCAGCCTGCCTGCAGAATCTGGACTTGTGCATCCCCACAGTCACGTGAGAGAATTTTATAAAATCTCATACTATTTACAGATATCTCCTGTTGATTCTGTTTCCCTAGAGACCCCTGAGTAATACACCCTCTGAGGCTTACATATTAGCTGGGGAAAGCAAGCGAGAAATTTGAATAAAGATGTGAATGAGAACAAGGGTTTGTCATGTGAGCATCTCAGTGAAAATCAATTCAGTCAGAGGAAACAGCAAGTGGAAAGGTGGCAAGGTGGGATCAAGCCTAAGATGGTAAGAGCAAAAGCAAGACAGGCAGTGAGTAGGCATAGTGTGGACAAGGAAGAGTGTAGTAGAGGATAAAATCAGGGTAGGAAGGAGAGGCTAGCTCATGGAGAGAATGGATGGTCAATTCACCCTGAGTGAAATGAAAGCGATTGGAGAGTTTTGAACAGATTAGTGACATGAAAAAAATTACTTCATCTGCTGTGTTGATAGATTCTAAAGGAGCAAGTACAGAAGCAGGGAGACAAGTTGGAAGTTATTACAGTATTTCAGGTAAGAGAGGATTGTGGCTTGGACCCAGATCGTAGCCATAATGACAGTCTCAGAAGTGGTAAGATTCTGGTTATATTTTGATTCACAAGCTCAAAGGATTTGTTGAAAGTTTTGATATGGGGTATGAAAGAAAGAAGGAAGTCAGGAATAAATCATGAGCCTGAAGAAACTGGTAAAGAGGAAGAAAAGAATGGAATGAATCCAAGTGAGATGGACTTACACTTAACAGTAAAACACCTTTGTGGTCATGGTCTATGACAGAGGGCATCAGGAAATCTTAAGACAGTAAAACATTGTGAAAGATCTGCTTTGCAGAACTTGATATGGAAATGGAAATTTTAAAAATTTCCCACTATTTCCCAAACTCTCTCTAATGCCCCACAACTTAAGGGAGCACCTAACTGAAACCTCAGAATGACTGGGTTACCTGCATCCAGTGTATCTAATCTTCAACAGTTCCTGCCATCTACTACTTCATGTAACTCATGTGAGGCTATTCGTTATTGACACACGCTAACCCCAGTGCTTGGGTTTCTGGCTTCAACCTTCTGCCCCAAAGCAGAAACCAGTTTCTCATGGAGTTTATTATTTTTCTTCCGATGATATCAGGCCTCTTCCAGAAATTCTTTAAGGAGTCCATGGGATAATTTGAGAAACACTGAACATCTAACACATTGGCCTGCACAAAATTATTAGAATGGTCCAAAGTTGTTGATTAAATAAATTATCACTGTTAATTTACCTATGTCCTCGATAATATGAATTCATGGATAGCCTCCCAAACTGTTAGATATGAGTGTTTACAGTCATTATGTGTGAATTTTATCGTGAATTTGGCTATACACTACTATTCTTGTAGTTGAGACATCTTACTTCAATCATGAGATGTAAGATCCAGCAGGCCAAAATGTGTGAAAGGATCAAGGCAGACATATTAAATGGAAAGAAAAAAATTCATTCTTAGAGAGCCATGGACAGTTTCATTCATCACTCAGAATGTGTGCTACCTCTTTAAATTCTAATTTGTAGACTGAGAGAAGAATGGGATGGAAAGAAGAACATTGTATAATAAACAAATATACTTGATTTTGAGCATAAAATTTGTTCATTCATGTGTTCATTTAATAACAACAATTTTAGTCCTTTATTATGTGCCATTCACTAAGTGAGGCGCTGGGATAAACTGAATATTACAGACAAAAACCCTTGTCTAAGAGAGTATTAGGACTGATGGGAGAAGCCATCAATTACTACCAGAACAAGACATAAAATTATAGAATCTGGAAAGTTCAGCTAGCTAAAAAAGGGCCTCAGTGGTTAGGGAG
>PVKH010032969.1:0-12093 GCA_004027955.1 Chaetophractus vellerosus | reverse complement strand
TTAAAGACATCTGTGTCCATTTCATGAAGGATAACATTCTGTAGTTTTCTTACAGTAACTTTATTTGGTTATAGTACTATGGTAATACTGGTCTCATAGAATTAATTGGGTGAATTTTCCCTTCTACTCAATGTTATGAGAAAAATAAGCAATTTGTTATTATTTCTTACTTCAAAGTTGACAAAAATCAGTGAAGCCATCTGTGCCAGAAGTTTTCTTTATGGGGAAGTTTTTAATTACAAATTTAATTATTTTATTAGACCAGATTATTCAAATTTTATATTTTGCTTTGATTCAGTCTTCAAAGTTTGTGTCCTTCTAAGAATTCAATTATTTCACTTAAATAGTCAGACTTACTGGCATAACATTGTTTATGTAAACCATTAATATAATATCCACAGGATCTGGAGGATTTCCACTCTCATCTTTCTTTCTTCCTTATATGCACTTTGGAGGTACTTTGCTCTTCTTTTTCCAGCTTAGAAGCTTAGCTCATTGAATTTTAGACCTGTCTTCTTTTCTAATATGAGCATGGAAAGGTATAAATTCCTGTGTAACATTATTTTTACCATATAGCAAAATCTTTCATATGTTTGTTTTCATTTTCATTCAATTAAAATATGTTCTAGTTACTCTTCTGTTGGTTTGTTTCTTGGCCCATGGATTAGTTAGAAGTACTTTGTTTAATTTCCATATTTTTTAAATTTTAAGTTATATTTTGTTATTAATTTCTCATTTAATTATCTTATGGTCAGCAAATATTCTCTGTATGATTTATTTTATTTTTAGGAACTGACATATAGTCTATCAAAGTGATTATTCCCTACGTGGTTGAACAAAATGTGTTTCAGTTTGCACTGTAATATTGCATTGTTAAGTGCAATATTTTATAAATTTCAATTAGATCATATTTTCTGATAGTATTGTACAAGTCATCTATATACCTATTGATTTTCCATCTACTTATTCTATTACAAGAGAGTGTGGAAATGCCTAAATAATTGTGTATGTTTCTATATAACCTTTCAAGAATTTTTTTGCTTCATGTATATTCAACATATATTATTAGGTACATTCATATTTTTAATCATTATATCTTCTTGATGAGTTTACCTTTCTATATTTATGAAATGTCTGACTTTTCTCTGCTAAAATTCCTTGTCCAGGTGACTAGTCTACCTGATATCAAGCTTTCCACTGATTTTTTAGGATAAATGATTGCATGGAATAACTTTTCCCATTCTTTTATTTTTTAATGTGTCATTACATTTAATATTTATTTTTCTCTAGGCAATATTTGGTTGGGTCTTGCCTTAAATAGTGTAATTATCTTTTAATTAACCATTTTAATTTATACAACAATCACTCATACTTAACACAATTTTTACTTGCTTAGGTTTATGTGTCCCGTAACACTATGTATTTGCTAAATGTTATATCGGGATTTTTAAAATTTGTTTTGCTTTTCTCTATTTTCTGACCCTTTAAATGTTTAAGTTTGAAATTATTTTAGACTTATAGAGTCTTTCAAAAGAAAATACAGACAGTCTGCACATTTCATTTCTGCCAATGTTAACATCCCACATAATCGTAGTATGGTTTTCAGACCTAAGAAATTGACATTTGTACAAGAGTTATAACTAAAAAGATCCTGTTCAGTTTTCACCATATTCACTAATGTTCTTTTTCTATTCCAGGACTTAATCCTGGATTTCACATTGTATTTAGCTCTCACTTGTCTTTAGTCTCCTCCAATGTGCAACATTTCCTTCATCTTTGTCTTTTATGACAAATACTTTTTTGAAGTGTACTGGTCAGGTCCCTGCAGGATATTCCTCAATTTGGGTTTGTCTGATGTTTTCATGATTAGGTTGAGGTAATGGATTTTTTTAAAAGATCACCCCAGAGGTGATATGTCCTAAGTGCAATACATCAGGGCGTACAGAACATTAATATATCCCTTTACTGGTAATGTTAACATTGAAGTCTGGTTATAGTGATATCATCCAGGTTTCTCCATGGTAAAATCACTATTTTTCCTTTGATAGACAAGCACTTTTTTGAAGGGAGACACTTCAAGGTTATGCAAGTATCTGTTTCCCCTTAAACTTTCTCCAACTAATTTCAGCATTCATCAATTGATATTGCCTGCAGCATTTGGTAGCAAGTGGTGGTCTAATAGCAATTTTATTTCCCTCATTCTTTCTACATTCATCAGTTGGAATTATTTTGTAATGGATAGTTCTCCCTTCTCCAGCATTTACTTATTTAGAGATTTTCCAGATGTCTGTCTGCTATTGATTTTTTTTTTTTTTTTTTTTACTGGGAGGGCCCAGGATCCATCACAGGTCCCTCCATATGAGAGATGGACACCCAACCATTTGAGCCACATCTGTCCCCCTGCTATTGATTTTTAGTTTAATTACATGATGTTATGATTACATATATTTTGTGATTTCTATCATTTTAAACATATTATAGTTTATTTTATGCTGCAAAATATGGTCTATCTTGATGAATGTCCATGTACACTTGAGAAGAATGTGTGTTTTGCTGCTGTTGGTTAGAAGGTTCTAGAAGCGTCAAAAGTCATGTTGGTTGATACAGTTATTCAGGAGTTCTATATCCTTACTGATATTTTGCCTACTTATTCTAACAATTTCTGAAAGACAAATTAAGTCTCCAAATATAATTGTGGAGGTGTTTATTTCTCTTTTCATTTCTATCAACTTTAGACTCAGGTATTTTAAAGCTCTATTGTTACATATATACATATTTAATATTCTTATGTTTTCTTAGAGAATTGATCCCTTCATCATTATGCAATATCTGTCTTTATCCTTTTCTTGTTCTGAATACTATATTATCTTATAAACATATAGCTACTCAAGTTTTCTTTTGATTAGCATTGTATATCTTTTTCCAACCTTTTATTTTTAACGTGCCTTTATATTTAAAGTAGGTTTCTTGTAGATAGTCTTTGGTTGCATCTTACTTCTTTTCTTTATCCAATTTATCAATCTCTGTCTTTTAAATGGTGCCTTTAGACCATTCACACTTAATGTGATTAATCTAGTTAGATTAAAATCTACCATCTTGCTAGCTATTTTCTATTTGTTCTTTTTTTCTTTACATCTTTCCCTTGAGGTTTTTTTGCTGTTTATCTCATATACTATACTGATTTATATTTATACCAGATATATTTTATTTTATTATTTTTAATTGTTGGCATAGGGTTTTTGTGTATATCTTTAGTCACTGGATTTATCAATTTCACTTTATTTATGAATTACCACTTTTTCTTCAAATAACATTTAACCCTCTTTACATGTAGGGTAAGGACTGACATGAGTGTATTACCAGTTCCTCACTCTCATCTTTTTTTCCATTGTTGCCATACTTTTAAATAATCTACAAAAATACAATACAGTGTTACTCTTTTTAAGACAGTAAATTGTTAAAATAATTAAAAACAAAATACATTTCATCTAAAATCCATTTTCACTGCTTCTTATTTCTTTTTGTAAATCCAAGGTTTTGTCTGAGTCATATTACTTGTGCTTGAAGAAGTTCTTGAATTTTTCATGTAGAGTAAATCTACTGGCAATAATTCTCACTGCCTTTTTGGTGTCTGAAAATGACTTTTTTTCTTCATTTTTGAAGATATTTTGAAAGATATTTTCACTGGATTTATAAATAGACAAAATTTAATATTTTTTCTCTTTAAATGTGTCACCCCATTGTCAGATAGTATGTATTATTTCTGGAGAGAAGTCTGCTCTAATTATATTTACCCCTCTGTATTATGTTCCCCTGTGCCCATATTGGCTTTCTTTAAGATTTTATCTTTGTCTTTTGTTTTCAGAAGTGTGGGTATTATAGGACAAGGTCTGTGGGGTTTTTATGTTTGTTTTTGTTTTTGTATTTGCCTTGCTTTGGTGTTCTCTGTGTTTCTTGGCTCTGTTGTCTGGTGTCTGCCTTTTTATAATTTTTTTAAAAAGCTTTAGATTACATAAGTGTTACATTAAAAAATAAGGAATTCCCATATGCCACACTCCCTTTCACTCCCACACTTTCCCACATCAATAACATCCTTTATTAGTGTGGCACATTTGTTAAAATTGATGAACACATATTTAAGCATTGCTACTAACCATTGTCTACAGCTTATATTATAATTAACGCTCTGTTAATTTTGTAGGTTCTAATAAAATATACAATGGCCTGTATCCATCACTGCAATGTCATGCAGGACAACTCCAATGTCCTGAAAATGCCCCCATATTATACCTATTCTTCCCTCTCCCATCCCTCATAAACTCTGATGGCCACTGACTTTATATCAATGATAAGTGTCCTTTCATTGCTGGAATAATAAGTCTGGAGTAGAATAATAATAAGTCTACTTTAGTCCATCATTTACTCCCCAATCTCGAGGATTTTGGGGTCGTGATGCCCACTCTGCTTCTAATTGAGAGAGGGCTTAGTTCCCATGGGGCAGATGGATGAAATTTCCTTGATTGCAGTTGCAGACACTTTCTGTTCCATGGGATGGATGTTGTCCATCATCATCTCCTTTTTAGTTATCCCAGGTGAGTCCAGTGAATTGGAGAGTGGGTTCAAATAAAAGGGGAAGAAGAGCTATGTGTAGAGAAACTGGGGAGCATAAAATCCAAAGTAATGCCCACTGACAGGTTGCCAAATTCCTGAGCTGTCTGCCCGGCTGACCATTTCTGGATGTCTCTAGAGCCCTCAGGAGCCCTGCTATTTGAGGCACTGTTTACTGTGGCAGTCAATGAGACCCTGCTGAGACATGCATAAGCCTAGCCTCTGGGATGACTTCTGGACTCACATTGAAATCTCTTAGCCATAAAAACTCATTTGTATTTACCATTTCCCCCCTTTTGACAAGGTCTTTTTTCCAGATGCATTGCTTGTTGGTTCTTGATAATAATCCCTTGGCTCATCCCTAAGAGTCATGTCCCATACCGGGAGGAAAGTAGTGAATTTAAATGCTGAGTTTGGCTTAGAGAGAGGCCACATTTGAGCAACAAGGAGGCCCTCAGGAGGTAATGCTTAGGCAATGTATAATACTGGGCTAAGTTTCAACTTCAAAAGAAAAAGTTCTTAAGTACAGTCATCAATATCAAGGGACCATCATTGTTATATCCTCCTTCACTAGTCACTGCCCCTGTTCTCAAAGGATTCTTTTTTCCCCCTTCATTTCACATTTTATTTGGAGATATTCAAAAGGAATAGAATGCCATATCACACAGCTATCATGACTACCTGCTTGCTAATTTTCTTTAATTTATCTTACCACTTATTCACCAGTCTGAGGTGCTAGGCAAACAGATAAAAACAGAACAAAGAGCTTCCTCAGTTTCCTATTTCTGCACTTCTTTGGCATTCTGCAAGAAGACAAGGAACCCACATATATCTAAGTATGTATCTTCATTTTTAACCTGTTTCCATTTGTCGTGATGCCACATAATTTAGTGGCTCCCTAATGCACAAATGTACAGGAAAAAAAATAATAACAATTAAAAAGAAAACTTCATAATCGGAGGGTTGACAGCCATTGTCTCCTTCGCGGGCCAACACTGCCCTCTACACTCCGCAGCCAAGAGAAAATGGTAGGTTGGAAAAGTGGCCTCACTTCCAGTGTTCATATTGTCCTCTGCATGGGGTACTGTATTTAATTCAACTGCAAGAGAGAGAATGACCCTAGTGTCAAAAACAGGCTGCCAGAGAAAGAAAGAAATCAAAACTTGCCAAACAAGTTTTTGGAAAGCCAGGCTTTCCAAGTATCCCGAACTGAAAGGGGCAGAAACTGTTCAGAAATACTCTCATGAAGAAATACAGCTCAGTGATGGAGACACTAGGTGAATATGAGAAAGCTGTGGGGTATTTGACTGAGATATTCTTGCTGTCCCATTAGAGAATGTGGCAGAAATCCCCAGGACATGAATTCAATATTCCTTTGGTTATTGTGTGGATCTCCACCCACTGAGACAATGCCCCATGAACACTTGAACATATTCATATTCATATGCCATGCATCCCCCATCACTGACACCCCTCACCAGTGATCCTCCCCACCACTGTTGTGACCTTTCTGTGATCCAAAACCTCTCCAAAAATGAAGTCAACAAAATAACCAAATAAAATTAATAAGAAAATGAAATAATAATTTTTAAAGAACCAATAAAATACAAAAAATTAAAATTTTGGAAATGATAAAATAATTTTAGACATTGTATCTTTCGGCACTGTAAGAGCCCCTATATTCTCTATGTCATTTTTCTGTATCCAAAAGCTTCTTTGAAGATAAAGTTTTTTAAAAAATAAGACATTTGGGAGAAGAATATGTCACTGGTGTCTGTCTTAATTTTGGAAAATTCTCAGCTATTTTTTCTTTAAATATTTCTTCTGCCCTATTCACTCTCTTTTTTCCATATAGGATACTAATTACATGGACATTTATTTCTTTAATATTATTCCACAGCTCTTGGATGCTTAGTTCATTTTTTCCCCATTCTTTTTCTCTTTGTGCTTCAGTTTGGGTAATTCTATTGACCTACCTTCATGCTACTGATTCTTTTTTTAGATGTGCCAAGTCTTCTGATGAACTTTTCCAAGACCTTCTTCATTTCTGTTATTTATTTTTTCATTCCAAACATTTTCATTTGATTCTTTCTTTTAGTTTCCTTTTTTTTTGCTGAAATTATGTGTCTGATCTTGCATGATGTTTACCTTTCCCATTAGAATTTTTAGCACATGCCACTCATAATAGCCTAGTTTTAATTTGTACTCACTGACCCAAAGTCCTTTGGCAGAAGATTTAATCTTGATTCTATGATCTTTTTTCCTGGTTGGTCAGCATTTGGGATCAGCCTGAAAGTGATTGCAAGAGAAATAGATGGCTTTTGTGTTAATAAATAAAACAGGCTTATCCATTTATCATGCCTATGTCAGGATGAGGCAATATTCATACTTACTGAGGGCCTGCCATGAGGCCTGCATTTCCTGGTAAGTCTGGTGAGGTCTCTGCCCCCCTAGAGTTTAGACTGTAGAACCTAGCTTAAACAAACAGACAAAAAAAAACTTTAAAAACATTTGTAAATTTTTAAAAATACTTTATTTGGATTAGTAAATGCTATTTCTCCCTCTTTAGAAATGTTTTTACTGTGAATGAGACCAACAGTTTGTATCATTCTCATAATCATCTGGAATATCTGGGCAATGTATTCAAATCAACTCTTGCTAGTGACTAAACACATCATTGATTCTTCAAGAACTTTTCTGGCATATGTCTAAAAGCAAATAGATAAGAGCATTGGATTAAAATACACTAGAGTACTAGGGACTTAACTATTACCAAGGATTCCTAGCTTTTTAAGGAATCCTCTATATGCCAGGATGCCTTGCTTCCATTGTGCTTCTACAATGTATTCACCATCTCTGTGGGGCACTAACACAGTGAGGACAACCTGGCTTATTATAAAATCTTTCACTGCCCAGGATATCATTTGCCAACCTCCCACTGTTATTAGTTGTAATGTCACCATTTTAGAATAATCAGTGTTCTGTGTAGTCAATATAACTTCAATTTTCAGTGGTCAAGGAGTTTTTATTTCTCTCACCATGGGTCTAAAGTGATAAAAACTCAATCACCTGAGCTAAAAGTGTTTTATTTTTGTCTTTTGAGTAATTTAGTATGAATGCAGGGAGTACAAACAACCAGCAGTGAGAAATGAAAAGCAACTCAGCTTTATTTTTTGAGAAACAAGTACCTTTTCCTGCCTCTTGCTTTGATCCTGAAAGCTATATGCCTTTACAGCATGCTGCACAGGATTCTAAAGCAACAAGAAAACAATTCCATGGAGAAAATGGGGTGCTTTCACTGAAAAATAACCATTTTCCTTCTACACTTTACAATCACCCCCTGGTGGCTAATATATCTTTCCTTCTTCTAATGTTCTCCTGTACTTTTTCTCTTTCCTCTGCACACAAAGTTTAACCAAATTTGTTGGTATTTGTCTGTTGAAAGCCTGCAGGTTAGCAAAAGCATCACATTAGACATTTGTCATCTTAGGATATTATTCATCCAAACTGGCTTTCCACTAACAGACCTCTTTCTCTAGTGTTGCTAAACAGGGAAAGTTGAAATCATTGATGAAAGAAATAGTATTTGTTTCTTTTTTTAATGTTAAGACCTAAGCTAAGAACTGAATGGTATAAAGAATGTGTCAGTTTTTCTCCCTTCATTTTTTCTTGTATGAAATTGTTTTTTGGGTAGTGACTAATTCATCTAAGACACCCTCCCCTCCCAATAGGTAATTTGCAATATTTGTAAAAATGAGATGTCAATTTTGGTGACCAGAGTTGTCATTAGAGTGTTGTCAAACATTGATGCCTATATTTGTCTTCTGTTAATCACTTGAACCCTGACTTCATTATTAATTTTTTTATGAATGTGCTTCCTGTGGGGATGGACAATGAAACCAGTGGCTTCTCTGAAGGTAAAAGTGCAAAATAAGGAGAAATTTAAAGTCTTGGATCTAATATAGAAAAACTCAGGCCACCATCATGCCTATGGGCAGCCTCTACTCTCAACTCTCCGTAGATAAAAGGGATCCTGGAGTCAAACCTGGTGTGGTAGGTGATCTTTATCTATTTGTCTCATTTGATTAGATCTTATCTTGGGATTCATCAAGATTGATTATTTAAAGCCTGTCTGGGGGTGGTGGGAGGTGCTAAAATATGAACCGGGCTTCCATTCAGGTGAGAAGTGATCAGCTGCTGATACAGATAGAGGATTCTACCTGATTGAGTAGGAATGATGTCCAGGTGGATATGGCAATGGTGGGTGAGGTAGAAAGAAGTCAAGCCAAGCAGAGCTGAAGATGAAGTAGGAAAGAGTGACCTAGTGTACAATGTGGGTGGGATTTGGAAGTACAGGCAGTTGGCATCAAGGAGATCTTTCCACATGGAACAGAACTCCAGATACCAGCTTCTAACCGAAGCTCAGTTCTCAAAAGGCTGGTAATAATAAGGCAGGACTAGGAGAACAATGGGGCATTAGGAAGTTCAGTGGAACAGGGGTCAAAATAGAAATGCACCTTGAGAGTCAGAGCCAGTGTGGGGATTGGGGCTCAGAAACAGAATGTAGGTTGTGTTGTCAGGTCCTAGGCCAGGCCTTTAATGCTTAGCTACTAAGCATGTGGCTGGAATTGGGTGGGGGGGTTTGGTGTAAGACTTTGTGTTGTCAGTCAAGGCTCTCCTAGTCTCCAGGCTCTGCTGCTTTTAGCTTCTAGCTGCCTCTGTCTTTCATTCTGCTCCTATGTCTTTCTCTATCCTGGGTTCCATTGATTTTAGCTTCTGGCTTCTGGGACTTCCTGTCAGTTTCTCCTGTTTACAAAGGACTCCAGTAAAAGGATTGAGACCAATTCTTTTTCAGGCAATCTGATTAAAGGCCCTTAACTGAAGTAATTTAATAAAAAGTTCCCACCTGAAATAGATTTGCATGCACAGGAATGGATTAGCTCTAAGACATGAACTTCTGGGCTCCACCCAGCTTCAAACTGTCATAGATGGAAAGATCTCTGATCTCTGTCAGGGCCAGGGAGGTTCAAAGGTGAATAGTAAGGAAATTCAGACCCCTACAAAATCCAGAACAGGGTAAGGCCAGAACACAAGGTTAAATGATGAAAATATGAAATAAGTCTCCTGCCTTATTTTCATTCTAAAAATAAAGGTTTTTGGATTCCTAGTAACAATTCTTGAAACACGTTTAAATTTATATCAGAAAATCATGCTAGAAATTGGGGTTCAAAGTGTTCTGCTTCCATTAAAGCTTGGATTTTTAAGACAGGAACTATTTAGACAGGGACAGGTTGTAAAGTTTCCAGCCATTTCTGAAGGGAATGGGACATTTCATTTAAATTTCCAATATACTCTTTGAAGGGCATCAATTTTTTTTTCTTCTTTAATTTTGAGGGTACTGTATTTTTCCAGTAAGAAAGGAACTTATTCAAAGAGTTTGTTTTTTTTTAAATCAGTTTGTCTGTCCTATATAGGCTTCTTTTCTCCCCTTCTCCATTAGAAGCAAAGTAAGAGGAATCTTTAAGAGTTAAGGGTTAGAGAGAGTAGGGTCTAAGAGAAGATAGTCACAGCAACAATCACAACAAAAACATCCCTTAAGCTACACACGATCTAGAGACCACATTGTTAACCACTCTGCTAGACTAGCTCCTATGATAAAAATCAAAAAGGAGAGAGAAAGGGAGAGGATGCATTAGATTTGTTATATACAAATCTGACTTTGAATCTTACCATATTTAGAAATATCATTGTCAAAATTATATATTCATAAATACACTAAAATATATTTTACAAATAATAAAATATTGTATTATTTTAATATTATAGTTCAATAATTAAATTTAGTTTAAATTTAAAATTCACTTATTAAATCTTTTCTTATATAAATTATCTACCTTTTAGTTCAATTTTTTTAAACAAATGGTGTTTCTGGATGCATTCACTAACATTTTATTTATGATGTTTGAATCAATATTTGTAAGTGGGATTAGTTTATCATTTTATTTCACTATGTTATGGTTATCATATTTAGGTCAATTTACAGGTGCTTCATAAAAATAATTTGAATATTTCAATGTTACACTTGCTTCATAAAAATAATTTGAATAGTCCTTTCATTTTCATTGGTCTGCAATAATTTATGTCTCATTGAAACTATCTGATCTTTGAGCCTTTGTTGGAATGTATTGGTGAAACAATTTGGTCCTGGTACTTTTCTATGTGTGTTTGTGTGGGGGAAAAAACCTTGATAATTTTCTGTATTTCTTTTATTTGAATTGGTCTGTTTAAGTTTATCTCTACAAAGACAAATTTTTAGAACTTGTATTTTTCTAGGAAATTATCCATCTCATATAGTTTTCAAAATTGCTTTACAGGTATATGCAAATAGTAATTTTTAAAACTTTATTTTAATGTTATTTTTCCCTACTCCATTGTTACTTTTTAAATAATTTTACCCTTTCTCTTCATTAGTTGGTTTATAGTTTGTCTGTTTTTAATTAGTTCTATTATTTTTCTGTTTTTTTCCTTAATCCAATTAATTTCTGATTTTGTTTTCAGCATTTCCTTCCTCTCCAACTTATGTACAGATTACTCTTTTTTATTTTGATAGCTTTTAAGTTGAAAATGTAATTAATCTATGTTGAGTATTTTATTTAAAGACTTTTGTCAAAAAAAGATAATTAGATTACATAAATTTCACACAAAAAATAGGGATTTCCACATGTTCCACTCCCCACACCTCCCACACCCTCCCACAAGAACATCCTTCATGGCACATTCATTGCAGTTGATAAATGCATCCCAGGGGTTTGCCATTCAGCATGGACCATAGTTCACACTGTAGTCTATACTCTCTCCCACACAGTTCTGCATGTTATGTAATGATATAAAATGGCCTATATCTGTCATTGCAATGTCACTCAGGGTGATTCCCAAGTCCTGAAAAAGCCCCCGTATTACAACTGTTTTTCCCTCTCCCTGCCCTCAGAGCCTCCAGTGACCCCTAGCTCCACATCAATGTTGTAATTTCTTCCATCTCTAGATTCACAATATGGCTATAGTAGAATACCAGTAAGTCCACTCTAATCCATAGCTCTGCCCCCAATCCCAAGGATTCTGGGATTGTGACATTCACTGCACCTCCAATTGAAAGGGGTCTTATATCCCATGGAGAAGATGGGTGGGACTATCCTGCCTACAGCTGCAGACTCTCTCCATTCCCTGGGATGGCCATTGTCCATCATCATCTCCCTGTCAGTTGTCCTGAGTGAGTCCAATGAGCTGTAGAGTAGGTGTTGCAGCTCTGTCAGTGTTCTGGACCCAGCTAGCACATGGACAGCCCAAACACTCAAGTCTCTGGATGTACACTTATAAACTCCAGCACAAAATATAGGTTTAAATAGAAGGGACAGATGAGTCATGTGCAGGGAAGACATAACTGAGTCCAACTCTGTCACTCTCAGGAGCACAAACTCCAAAGTAGGG
>PVKH010032968.1:0-12085 GCA_004027955.1 Chaetophractus vellerosus | reverse complement strand
GTAAACCCACTAGCCAAAGGGCTTCAGAGTCCAAAGAACTAGGCAGCAAAGGCCACTCCCAGTCCCTCTCCTTAGCCCTGTCCCAGGCAAGACGTTTAATACTGTGTGCCATATGTCATAACCAGAGTTAGATCCTAAATACAAACCTCTGGAATGGGTTATAGTGGAAACTAATCTCGATTAAGAGTCAGAGATATTGACTGTTTTCTTGTCTCTTTGACCTTGGGCAAGTTACAGAATTTCTCTAGCCTAACTTTCTCATTTATAAAATGGAAAGGTTGGCCTTATATCTCTGTGGCACCTTTCAACACTTCTGTCTAGTCTATGAGTCTGACTTCCTGCTGCATCTTGTCTTTAAAGGTGTTTTAAAGCAAGACTAAAGCTTACATCAACGTGAATTCAAGAATGGGGCTCTGCATAGGGCTTGGTAAAGAGCAAGTACTGTGGAAGGGTCCTAGCATCTCCTGGAAAGTCCACAGGGCAGCAAAGGGAGACTGGAGACCACTTACAGTATAGAAGTTGAGAGACAATTGGCTTTCGAATGTGCCCATGCTCCCATTCTTCACGTGAACGGTGGCCACTCTGGAAAGGGGAGAGAATTTTGCATAAGGACTGAAACATGCCTGATTGTCAGGGACTGCAGAACCCACACAAGGTAGCCAGCCCTCCACTCTGCACAGCTTACCTTTGGTCAAACGCAGCCTGGTTCACCAAGTAGGTGGAGTGGTAGGTGCAGGAGAATGAGTAGTTGACCGGCTGGTTTTTCACGATCACGGTGCTGTCATTGGAGACAATGTGGCTGAAGAAGTGGTAGATAGGGGGCTTGTACTGGAGAAAGGAAGAAAGCAGTTAGGGTGACTCCATCCCTCCAAGGCAGGAATGGGGATTCTGGGAAAATGTTACAGTGGATGGCGGTGGCTTAGGAGAAAGCCCAAAGGGGATGTAAAAATGTCTCCCGTTAGCAATAGAACCCACTCTTTGTCTATGGGTGAGCTAATAATTTTTGTAAAGAGTTCTTGAGTCTGCCCAAGTGAGATTGTTTAAAATAATCTAAGTTGAATGATGTATGTTTAAAAGGGAATCCATATACACATTTAGCTTCTGGCTAAAAAGAACTGGCTCAAAGCTCATTTCCCAGTTCTTGAATATTACTGTTGGGATTCTTTTCTTTTTTCCGGCCATGAGAGCTATTTCTGAGACTCTCTCCTCTGACCTTTTGGGCTCTGGAATCACAGAATATTAGAGCTGGAAGGGATCTTGAATGTCCACATGGGAAGACTTGCCTAAGGCCACACAAGTGATTTCTAGTTCACCTTACCAGCATACTCAGAGAAATGAAGAAATGATGCCTTTTGTTAATCATGTCCATGACTCTTTCCACTAAATCACGGAATCCTTGTGAGGCCATTATGAAGAGGAGATGGCCCTGGAAGCTCTTGGACCTCCACTCTGAGACCCATCAGAAATACAGCTGGAGGTCAGAAGATGCCTAGTCTTCCTTCATAACTACATACCTCCTGGTTCTGTGGCCTTGAACTAGTTAGTGTTTTGGGTGATCTCAGTTTCTTTCTCCATCATACAAGGATACTGGACAGGAGGAGGTCTGTGGTTCTTTAAATTTTATGTTTCCATGTCTTGGTGCTTCACAAGACCCAGTTATGAATTGTGTTATATTCTGGTCACTCCTTTAAAATACCCTTCCAAAATGCAGTTTATTACCACTTCAGAAATTGGAGGCAGAGGATGGCCTGTCCATCCCAGGAAGGATGGCAGCTTGTGAGCACCTGCTCAGACATTGGAAGTGAGATGGGGGCTAGAAAATACACTTTGTTCTACTCGACAGAAGGTAACCTGGCAGGGTGTGGAAAAAGAGAATACAACTCAATTCAAGAGACATTTGAAATAGGCAGAGGAGAAGAATTTAAATAACACTAATATCCCATGAAACTTGGGAATCAGGATTAGCTTTTAAAAGGAAATTGGTGAATTCTGAGCCCTTTTAAGGATGGACAACAAACATCTCCTTCTTGAGCCCAGTTGCCTTATCTTAAGCTACTCCTCATTGTGTGGCCTGGCCTTACCTCAGACTGAGTTCCGCAGTAGGACTTGTTTTTAGGTGACAAATCTGGGATTACAAACTGGTAGTAGCCTCCTTCGTGGACCCCATTGTAACACAGCCCTCCGAGGGCCAGCTGGTGCACTTCCCATCCATAGGGACACTCGGGGATTTTGGTGATGATGGTTTTGGGATAACAAAACACAAGAATGACATCTGGAAGGAAGACACAAATAGTTTAAAAGCAGATATGTCCGTGATATCAATCTATGTAAACAACGAAGGTTTCGAGCTACACCTGAACATGCAAAGGAGTTGGTTGAAAACATTTTACCACTTATACTTTAATGTGAACTTTTCCCCAAACTTCAGTCATGGAAGTGCCGCTTTCATAGTCTTTGCTACATCTGTGTAATATCTGAACCATAATGTACTTAGCATGGTTTTTTAATTGTCCATTTTTAAATCTTAACCTTATTTTAAAGAATAGATCTTGGAAACTATCGACTAGATGTATTGGTTATAAATATTGATTCAAATGTCCATGAAAATTAGCACATAGCTTAAAATGGAAAATGTCCTTTCCTGCCCTGCATTGTGAAACACTGAGTTGTGGCCCAAGACTGAATTCAAAAGGCAAATAGAAAAAAATGTGGACATTACGTGTGTGCGTGTGTGTGTGTGTGTGAATGTGTGTGTAGCATTCTTTAATTTTTACAAAAGTCTAAGTTTATTCAATCCACTTTTACTTCCTGTGGGAAAAGCCTCACTGGCATTTAAGGACTTAACTTGGCTTCAAGTTGGCTACATTACTGCATTTTCATAACAAAGCTAGCACAGAGCTCTGAGCTTTTCAAAGGAATGCATTAGGAGACTTTCCTTTCCAGGTAAATGGACTGGCACCAGGGCATACCTGCTTTATTTGGAGTGCATGATCTTGCAGAGGCTCCTGCAAAGACGGCCAACAGGACAAAAGCCCTCGTCACCATGCTTCTCAGAATCTGGTCCTTGCTGGGTGGCCAAACCGCTTTGGCCAGGTGTTCAAGGTCTTGCCAGAGCCCCAACCACGATCACTCTAGGTGAGAAACACCAGCCAGAAGTTAACATCAGAGGTGAGAACAAAGCAGCACACAATCTTGGGGGAAATTTCCAAGGCTGATCCACAATGCTGCCCTGTCCCTGCTTCCTGGGCCTTCCTTGTCAGTGCAGAGAGGCAAGGAGTGGGGCTCCTACCATCGAAAGCGGCGGCGATTCTCACGGCTGCTCAAGTGCCTGACTGTCTCATTCTCTCCAGACCCTGGATGCTGCCTCCTGGGTGCTCCCCAAATCTCCAGCCCCAGTCCTAGCGTGACTTTATATAGACTGAGGGTGTAAGAGAAACCGGCTCCAGATAAGTCACAATGAACACACATTATCCACCCTGGGGGGAGAAAGAGGGGACCTGGCACAATAATCCAACGGGAAGCTCAGTTACGGCCACTTGAGTCTGTTTTCTTTTACTTCACAGAGTAGGAAAACCGTTTGGTTTTTTTTTTTTTTTTAACCACTTCAACCAGGATTGGAATATGAAGTTGAATTTTCTCCCCTTATACAACTACCAATTGGATGCAAACAATTTCTGTACACTTCTTTGCTTTATGTCTTGCTTTTTAATTTTTCCATGTAGGCTTTCTAAAATTTGAACTTAAGAAGACTCCCAAGTTTAGCAGTGTTATACCTGATACTCAGAAAAAAAACAAAAATAGGCAATTTGTGTTATACAAATAATTTTAAAATTAATTAAAAAAAAACTCCAATGTCTAGAACGACATTATGAAATACAACTTTTCATGGTAGACCTCTATGATTTTAAAGCTTTATTTGTTTTCCAGAGCAATGATGTTGGAAGGAATTTGAAAAGGCTGTCATAATTCAATCTTTAGTCTCCAAACAAGATCCCAATGAAACAGCTGAAAAAATGCTGCTCCTGGGAAAGTTCTAAATATACTATCTGGGGTATAATTATATATATACAGAAATTTTAGAATGAAAAATGAGGATTTAATTTTTGTTTTTAGGGGGAAAGTTCACTTTTATCAATCAAATGAGATTCTCTTGTATAGAAGCAACTACATTAAGCCCCTTTGGAGACAGATGTAAAAAAGTGTAGAAAGTCCCTGTCCTGTAGGAGTTTGTAATGTAGTCAAGAACTTAAAATATCTCTACACAATGACTCGGAGTTAGGAACCCAGTTAAGTCACTGTTCTGCTACTTACCTTAGTTCCTCAGTCTTAAGATACATGTCCTTCTCTCTAAACACACATATTTTAATGTCTCAGAAATTGGGATGTGGATCTGAGGATGGAGTGATAGACACCTGTCCTGGGAAAGTAAGGTGGACAGGAGGGAGAAGCAGAGGACCAAAAGGCTTGGCAGAGGAAGTCACAAGCAAGCGGGGCAGAGTCACAGAGGCCTAAGCCAGCTCAATGGCAGGTTGAATGCCCTCTCTGCTCTGACATAAATGGCTATTCATCTCTGATGATTCAGCGTTGCTCTTTTATGTGGGTTGAGATTCTTGTTTCCATCTTTCTCACACATCTTCAAATATGCCCCTTCTTTTCAGCCAACCTTGGACCAGGCAAGTAAATAGTATCATCTGGGGAGCAGAGGTGGCTCAAGTGATTGGGTGCCTCCCTCCCACATGGGAGGTCCCGGGTTCGGTTCCTGGTGCCTTCTAAAAAGATGACGAACAGAGAGTAGACAGTGAGCACAAACAACGGGGGGGGGGGGGGTAGAGAGATAAATAAATAAATAAAAATAAATCTTTAAAAAGAAAATAGTATCATCTGCCTGTGACCTGGAAGGGCAAACTTCACTCATGGAAAGGGTGACATTGGAAACCACCACCTTGCCTGTCTCCCAGTGGCAGCATCTGGACACCTGCAAGTTGCAGTGAAGCAGCAGAGGGTGAGGCTGAGCAGTTAGGCTCTTCGGAAGGCCCCCTCTACCACTTACTAGCTGTGTGCCCTTGGGCAAGGTCTTAGCTTCAGTGAGCCTTAATTTCCTCCTCTCCTGATGGATATGATAGTAGCCACTACAGAGTGTTACTCAGTATTAAATAAGATATGTCTCTTAGCATAGTCCTAGCTTATTCGCCTCTATAAGGGCAGAACATTGGAAAAGTCATTCACATTGACATTCTGCTTGGGAAATCCAGAGAAGGGAGCCTATTAGGAGCAGGCCACCATGAGATAGTATACATTATTGTCATCACTGCTGGATTTGGGCATATTTACTTATGAACACAGGTTCTTGAATTAGAGTTCATAGCTTTGTCATGCTTCCAATAGTATGACCTCTGGCAAATTACTTGACCTTTCTAGGCCTCTGTTTCCAAATCTGTAAAATGGGGCTTCCTATCTCCTAGGGCTGCTGTAAAGACCTGATGAAATAATGCATGTAAATTGCCCAGCACAGTGCCCTGGGTAAGGGTTCACTGCCATAACATTTATTGGTCTGAGGCTGGTATCCTCAGACTGGAAGGATGTGTCAGTGGCGTTCCTGAATGAACTCAGGGTGTTTTCTAATGGTAATACGTCTCTTTAGAAGCCCACCTGAACAAAAGAGCAGGTGCTTTTGATTTCTAGAGAAGCCTGATAACGATAAGATCCTGGGACAGAGAAAGAAATCTCTCCTACAATTTCTTCAGAGAGGAGCTCCAGCTAACAATCAGGTACATGATACTACTTTTCAAGGGCAAATTGAATGAAGGCGGGGAAGCAGATTCCACTTTTGTGGCAGGCTGGTCTCTAGATGTTAAATTTGCATAAGAAACAGAAGGGGACAAAATGTACTTGGGCCAACTGTATTTGATACTTGTGCTCATAAAAGGTAGGAGGCTCCTAGTTTTTCCTGGTCATTAACCACCAGTCCCCTGCCCCAGCCCATCTCTGCTTTCTAGCACTCCCCTCTCTACCTGAGATGAAGATGGGGTGTGGTGGGGGTGCCACTGGGAGATGGAATCCAAAAGCACAGTCTCCCACTGGCACCCATTGCTATTTCTTCGAAAACACACAGATAGAACTGATTGAAAGATCTTAACAATCCCAGGGTCTTGAAAGCTCCTAATAAATAGTAAATGAGGGGCCGGCTGTAGCCCAGTGGATAGGGTGCAGGTACACCACATGGGAGGCCCCAGGTTCGGTTCCGGGGGCCTCTCCGAGTGGGGCAGACTGCCTTGAGGGGGCAAGCCGCCGTGGGCAGGGCAAAAGGCTGCCACGGGCAGGGCAAAGCCGCCACGGGCAGGGCAAAGCCGCCACGGGCAAGGCAAGTTGCCCACGAGCAGAACGGAGCCGCCCATGAGCAGAGCAGAGTGGTCGGCCAGCGGGGCAAGCCGCCCACAAGTGGGGAAGGCCGCCGCGCACCGCTGAGCTGACTCAGCACGTCGCCACAACGGGAGGAGACAAAGCAGACACAGAAGAACTCAAAAATGAACACAGCAAGAACAAGCAGAAAGGGAGGTGGGGGATATGTTAAAAAAAAAAAAAAGAGTAAATGAGGGTTTTATGGCAGGCTCACCTGAAAGGTGAACTTGTCTCTCTGCTTCTTTCTTTTGGGAATTTCCAGGCAATAGAAAATTCCTGTTCTATTTGAAGGTCCTGAATGATTTTTGAAAACTGGTCCAGGTCAAAAAGGTTGCCGTTGCAAAATTCCAACATTTTCATCTATAGCTCAGAAATCAAATAGGTGGTTAATTGTGATGATAAACACACCACTAAACTCTTACTGAGGTAACAGATGCTACTTTTAAAATAAAGCTAAGTGTGCATTAAAGTTTAAAAGGCTGCTTTAATAACTTACTTTTTAAAGCAGGGTTTTGAGCTTGTTAAATGGGCGCCATTGTTTCCTTTAGGCCCCCATCAAGCCTTCCTGTACTTTGTGGGAGGTTCTCTTTGCAAATTTGCACAGGAGTAGGTGTTCTGACCTGAACTTCAAAGGCCCAAACCTCACAGCACTTCCTGGCATTGACAGATCTCCAGAGAAATATGTGTTCTCCTGGTGGAGAATAGACTTCATAGGGAATTGAGAAGTGAGGAAAACTCTCTGTTGATAGTGCATCAGAAGTCCAGAGCAAGAAGCCCTGCTTCTGGGAGCTCCCTAATTGGGCCCCTGCAGCCACCAGCCTCAGAGGTACAGATTGCTCCATGCAGAGAAACTGGATTCTCCAAGACAAATGGGTTCCCATCTGGCTTGTTTTACAGCCTCGGACAACGCCTTGCCCTCTCTCTCAGAAGAGTAGGAGCAGCAGCCACTTCTCTTCTCACCCAGTCAGCTTCTCCCTTGCCTGTCTCCCCTCCCCCAACCTCACCATCCATCAGCATCAGTGGACTGGAGAATAAAAGTCAGCTCCTCCCCACGTCAGGAGCGGGGATCTCATTGGCAGTCTGCAGCACTCAAGGCAGATCATTTATTCTGCTCCTAAGACTTCCCAGAGGATCATACATTTATTCTTTCATTCATCCCCTAAATAGTCATCGAGTGTCTGTAATGTGCCCGGCACGGTACTAGGTGCTGCATGAACCAATACAACCAGGTCCTGCTCGCACTGGATTTAGAGTTATGTCCGTGCATTCGTGTGTGGTAGGGATAGACTACAAATACATTATCTATCTATCTATCTGTCTAATCTATCATCTATTTTTCTCTATTCGGGGTAAATACAAGATATTGAGGAAGGACACAAATAGGGTTTAGAGATAGAGATTAACAGGGCAGAGAGGAGGCAATTGCTTTAGATGGCCTGGTCAGGGATCTCTCCGAAGAGAGACTCAGCATGAGAAGGAGCAGAGGGGAGTGCCAATGGTGTGTGTGTGTGTGTGTGTGTGTGTGCACGTGCGTTTGCAGGGGCAGAATATTCTAGGCAGAGAGCATGGCACTTAAGAGGGACCTGCTGCAGGATGGAGACTCTACATTCACCAACCTCTGCAACTTCCCAGACACCCAAAGAAAATTTTTTTCTTGTTTGAACTGAAGCACACTGCCTCTTTCTTGACCTTCAACCCGTCCAACCTTGATGGATAATGTCTTTCTCTGTTTTCTTCCCCTCTATGGAAGGTCCGTGTCACTTTGGTTATAGATTTATAATTAAAACCAGAGTGATTGTTCTATAGATTTCTAGGAAGTAGAATTCGTGCGCAGACTAATTGTCTGGGACCCGTTTGTTTTGGTTGACTCTTTTCTCCCCAGGAACTTCATGGGAAGCTGTTCTCTCTCCCAAACGAGTCATTCCTGGTTTTGCCACTATGGGCTAACAGCTCACCAAGCCTGACGTCTTTGTTCACGATGCCAGAGACGGGGTGAGTATCACTCTCCTTCACGTTTCTGACCGTTTATTGATAGCGGTACTAGCCAGGCCTCAGATAGCTTGAGGACAGGTGGCTGGAATAAGCAGCAGAGCAAAAGGACCTATACAAAAAGCTCGTGCGCCACCACAGGGGACTGGGCTGTCACACCCACACTCTCTTCACTTTGTTCTCGAAGGCCCACATGCTATCGGTGGGTGAATACACATGCTGCCACCTCCTCCCTGCCCTCCTGCATCCAAGCCAGACGTCACTAATCAAGACACTTCCCCTCTGACCTCAAACATGACTTTAGATGCTTTTGCAACACTGAGCTCCAAACAGACAGCATTATTGGGCTGGAATGAGCACAGGCGTTGAAACCCATTTGCTGCCCCTGGCATAAGCAAACGCACTGCTTCTAGGGCTGAGAGGCGCTCCCTCGGTGCATCATACAGCTCTCCTTCATAGCATTTGCCCTACCTGTGGCTTTGCTTTTCGGCATGAAGTCTCCTTCACTTGACTGTGAGTTTCAAGGCAAGGTCTCCATCTAGGTTGTTGCCAGCCCCCCCCCGGCACAGTACCCAGGGTGTAGCTGACTTAAATATTTTCTGTATGAATGAATCGGACAAAGTTGTTCTTTGTAAGAAGCCAAAGTACTTTGCAAACTGCAACACAACCATCCCCAAGCCCCAGCCTGTGCTGAAGGATGTTATTTTGTACCCTGTGAAGTCAGTTAATTTGCATTAGATCTGGGCCAGAGATAGTATATAGAGACCTGGAAAGATCATTCTGAAACTCTCTCTGCCCTTCCTTCAGCCAGATCTTTGCATTCAATGCTAGTTCTGACCTCAGCAGCTCCTGTAGGCACCATTAAGTGTTTCTGAAGAGAAGGCCGTTGCCATATGGCATCAAAAGACTTTCTGTATAACTGTGGTGCACCTGCCTGCCAATGTTTCCCCTTCTCAAAGAGCCAAATTGCATCCCTGGCTGGGGGGCTGGGGGTGCCTTCAAAGTCCTGCAGCTGCAGCAGCATTCTCTTTGCAAAATGCATCGTTGTTAATTGAGTTTTAAATGATCCCATGTCCCAAATTCTGAGCAGCTGAATTTTTCTTTTTCCTGACCATGCATAGTTGGGTCTCATTTGTTTAATAAACAGGCAGAATGATGTGTGACAGTTTAAAGTCTATTCTATGTGTTAGTGAATATATTGTGCATTTCTGACCCTGGAGAATGGCATTGGCTGCATTAAGCATTTTAGAAAAGTGGAAAATTTGGGAAATCACAAAGGTAGTTTCTGCTATTCATACGAAATAGGCCTGCCAACTTTTTAAAGACTAAAGGTCAATTGTTTTAATTATTACAAACAAAAGCAAGTTATAAATCACAACAGAATTTCTATCACATCATCTGTAATTCACTATTTGGTAGAAGGAAATATGAGCAGTAAGTTTATATTGTAAACTTTCTTTACATGGTAAGAATTAAAATACAAAGCCCTTTTGGTAGACTAGTCTTTTGATTTCTGAAATGAAGCTCTTTGCTTGTACAGCCTTGAGATTTAACCACAGGGTAATGGTAATTAAAATGGATTCTTCAAAGTGTAGCAGCAAGAAGCAAGGCAAAACACTGGAGCAAGTGAAAGGCAAAATTGTGGGCTCATTTACCAGCCATTTTCTTAAAGCCATAAACCCAGGACTGTGATGGACTCAAGGGGTAGAATATAAAAAATTCTCAAGCTGCATGTCCTTCCTGTTTTGAGCCAGGACTTCTGGATGAAGAGTGAAAATGTTAGGTGATTTCAGTTTTTAGGAGGTTTCAGGGAGTTGAAGGCCATCGCATGGAAACCGGGGGGCAGGACCACTTTGTACATCACTGACACAAGACATTAGTGGTGGGGAAATATTGGGTAAGAGCCAAAGTGGTTCCACAGGCCGCAGAGATGGATAATGGGTGATGGGGAATTTCTTGCTAATGTTTTGAAATGTCAGTGTATGGATGGCATCTCCACTATCCAGACAATTTATACCCATTCTTCAATAAGCTCAAGGCTACCTGCTCTGTGATGCCGTCTCAGATTCCCCTACCTTATGGGGACACTGAATGGTTTTGAACTTCTGTTGTCTGCACTATGCATATGACATCTAGCATGTGCTGCTATGTGGAGAGCTTGTATGTCTTTGTATTTCCCATGACGCCCCCAAATGTCATAATGATCATTTGAGATATGTTAGCTTCTGTGCAAGAAGATAGATAGATGACAGATAGATAGATGGTAGGTAGATGGATAGATACAGATAAAGCCCAAAGTCTCAGTGGCTTAATATGATAGAAATTTATTTTTCATTCATGAAGTTACAAACAGGTGTTCCTAGTTGACTTGTGGTCTTCCCGAGGTTATCCAGGGACTTGACCTTTTTGTATCTCATAGCTCATAACTCTATTCTCCTCTGGAGCCTCAGAGATCTCTATATTAATCCAGAAAATGGAGAAAAAGCATGGGGGACCGTCTCCAATAGCGAATCCAGAAAGACCAAACCTGGAAGGCCAGACCACACATCACTTCCACTCACATTTCATTGACTAGAAGTTGGTCATGTGAGGACATCTAACTGCAGCCTGTCTGTCCAGCAAGACGAGGAGATGGGTTTTGGTGAACAGATAGCAGTCAAATATATATAACGACCTTTGGGAAGATGTGGATGTGTGGATGTGTGTATGAGTTTTTTGTATTCCCATTTCACAGATAAGAAAAAGGAAATTTGGGAAAGCGTAAGTCATTTGCTGTGGTAGGTGCTGGGTTTTGAATTTGACCCATGGTTGTCCTATTCTAAAGTCACCACACTGTGTTTGCTAAATAGCCTTGTTTCCTATACTATCCCCTTGTTTTGTTTTTCCTGACCATTATTATGCAGGCCTTACAGCCCCTAACTAAGCTGCTATAACAGCCCTGAGCTGTGCACCTTGATTCCAGTCTACCAGGCAGATTATTGACAGATCAATCTTCTTAAAAGACAGCTCTGACCTTATCAATTCACAGCCTGAAAACCCTCAATAAGTGCTCAGTACATGTTTGTTAACTGATTCTCTAAAGAACACAGAGTAAAGGCCTTGGCCTGGTTTCGAGGCCTCAGATCAGAGGATTTTCTAGAAACAATATGATGGCATACACTGAATCCCAGAATGTCCTAATGCTCTATGAGTAGCCCTAAAGCAGCCCCGATCCCGTTCTAGGAGCATTAGGAATCTTGCTCCTTGAAAATCTTTAGGTTTAGCCCACTCAGACCTGTCTTTGGCAGGGGGAGAGAAGAAACAGGCTTTGGAAAGCCACATAGCTCTCACATCCTGTGGTTCACCTTATCACCCACTGGTTGAATAACAGCCTCTGCACTGGTTGTAGGCAGGGGAAGGGTCACAGCTGGTCCCTGAGCCCATGGAGGGCTCTATTTCATTAATCCAGTGGTTTAGCCAGAAAAACTAGTTTACACACAATGGTAGCAGCAGATTTTCTATAAGGAAGGGCTTTAAGGTGGCAATCTGGTTGAAAAACGGAATATTTGCATGAGTGATTAGGTACCTTACATAAGATTGAGAAAAGTCTCAATTGTTCATATCGAAAATTGAAATGGTTGGTGCAGATTATGTGATCAAAAGAGTTCTCCCAACCCTCCCCACCTTTTTATTATACTAATGTCCTGGAAACACTTTT
>PVKH010032967.1:0-12084 GCA_004027955.1 Chaetophractus vellerosus | reverse complement strand
CAAGCCAGACACAAAAGGACAAATACTGCATGATTGCGCTATTATGAACTAAATATATTGTGTAAACTCATGGAGTTAATAGGTAGACTGTAAGTCACTAGAGAAAAGAATGGAAAGCTGCTGTGGCTCAAATGATTGAGCTCCCACCTACCACAAGGGAGGTCCATGGTTCAGTTCCTAGTGCCTCCTACAGAAGACAGTGAGCTGGTGTGACGGGCAGGCGTGGCAAGCTGACACAACAAGCTGACGCAACAAGAGACACAAGAAGAAAAACATAATGAAATACACAACAAAGCATGGAGCAGAGGTTCCTGGTGCATTCTAAAGAAGACAAGCAAGACAGCAAGCTGATGGAATGGGCAGGTACAGCAAGCTGATGCAATGAGAGACACAGGAGGAAAAGCATAATGAAAGACACAGCAAAGGAGGGAATGGAGTTGGCTTAAGTGATTAGGTGCCTCCCTCCCACATCGGAGGTATGGGGTTCAGCTCCCGGTGCCTCCCTAAGAAACAAGACAAACAGACATAGCAATTGTAAACGAGTGAGTAGAGAGAAATAAATAAAATAAATTTTTTTTTTAAGATTTTTACTTTTATTTATTTATATATCCCCCCCTTGCTGCTTGTGCTCGCTGTGTTCATTTTTGCTTTTGCGTTTTTCTGTGTCTGCTTAATTCCCCTTGCTATGTCAGCTCACCGCACGGCAGCTTGCCTTCGTCAGGAGGCCCCAGGAACCAAACCAGGGGCCTTCCATGTGGTAAACCAGAGCCCAACCAATTGAGCCACAGCCGGTTCCCTAAAATAAATCTTTTTTTAAAAAAAAGAATGGAAAGCTGAGGTTTAATCTGTGCAGAATTGGTAAAAAGTTGTTTGGAAATGATTAGAAATGGTGAAAGCACATCATAAGATTTGTAATTAGTAGCGCTAACATAGATATGATGGTTTGTTTTTTGGATTTTTTTATTTTAAGTAGTGAAAATTCTTTAATATTGATCGAAGTGATGAATGTGCAACTCAGTGACTAAACCAACTGCCATTAATTGTATGCTTTAGATAAATTATATCGTTTATGAAAAAAAAATAATAGGGAGGGTTTGGGGAAAAACACACCAAATGTAAGATGCAGGCTATTATTAGTAGCAATACCTTGACAATGCTTTTTCATAATTTGTTAGAAATGTTTTACAACAGTGCAGGGTATTTGTGGTGGGGTGATGTGTGGGAACCCTGTGTGGTGGTATCCATGTTTGTTTTGTAAGTTCACAACTTTTACTATACACTTAATATTTATGTATGTCCATGTATGGATGATATTCAATACATGTTTTTAAAATGAAAAAAAATAATTCTGTAGTTAACATCCTTGAAACATACAGTGTGAGCACTTATTTATATAGGATAAATTCTTGGCAGTGAAATTACAAGCTCAAGAATATGTTCTTAATTAAGACTGCATTTCTTTATTACAACTGAGGTATAATATATTTTCATTTGTATTTCTTTTTGTGATTAACTATTTATATCTATTGTACTTTTTCTGTTGATGCCAAGGATTTGGCATGTTTTGTTGTTATTAATTAGAAACTATTTCCTAACTCCTCTTTGATTTTTCCTTTGAACCACCTGTTATTTAGAAGGATGTGGTTTAATTTTTGAAAAATTGGGCTGTTTCAGGATATCTTATTATTATTAATAACTTCTAATTTAATTCCATTGTGCTAAGATTTCAGGTTTTTTAAAATTTGTTAATACTTGCTTAATGACCTGTCTTGAGTGATAGATCAAGATCATTAACTGTACCATGTGCACCTGAAAAGAATGTATTCTGCAATTGTTCAGAGTGTTCTATGTGTCACTTACGTTAAGGTTGATAGTGCTTTTTAGACTTTCCATCTCTATTGATTTTTGTCTAGTTTTATCATTTTTTAAGAGGCGGATGTTACAATTTCCATTTGTGAATATGGATTTGTGTTTATCATCCCTTTAATATTGTCAAATTTTGCCTCATGCATTTTGAAGTTCTGAAAATAGGCTAATACACATCTATGATTATGTATTTTTCCTTTATCATCATGAAATGTCCCTTTTTTAATCTTTGTTAATACTTTGTCTCTATCTGATATTATTATACCCCTCCACCCTTCTTATGCCTTTATTTACATACACTGTAAATAGCACATAGTTGGGTCTTGCATTTTGATCCATCCTAATACCCTCTGCCCCTTCATTGGAATATTAAGTCCATTTATATTTAATGTATTTATTGATATGGTTGGATTTAGGTCTATCACTTCAGTACTTTTTGTTTGTTTATTTCTTCTGTTTTTTGTTCCTCACTTCCTTCTTGCTTTCCTTCTTTTGAATTAATGGAATATCTTTAGAATTTGGTTTTAATTATCTCATGATTATTTTAGCTATTTCTCTCTGGATTAAAAAAATTATTAGAGATGTTGTGAGTTTACAAAACAATCATGCATACCATACAAAATTCCCATATATCACCCCACTAAGAACACCTTGTATTGTTTTGGAACATTTGTTACAGATGATGAAAGAACATCATCAAAATATTACTAAGTATAGTCCATAGCTTACATTTTGTGTATTTATTTCTCAAAAAACCACCCTATGATTAATGCCATGTATTAGTATTTTTATATTTGTTAGTTCATGAGAGAACATTCTTATATTTGTACTGTTAACGACAGTCCGTCATCCACCATGGGGTTCACTGTATTACATCGTCCCATGCCTGTACAGTCCATTCAGAGTGTATACTCAGTGGCTCTCATTTTCATCACAGAGTTGTGCTGTCACTACCTCCTTTCTTTCTCCCTTCAGTTTTGCCAGTTTTTGTCTCATGTATTTTGGGCCATTCAGGTTAATATTATTTATTATTGTTATTTCTTCTTGGTGAATTGCCCCTTTTATTAATTATGATGTCCTTCTTCATCTCTTATAACAATTTAAAATCTATTTCATCCAATATTAGTCTAGCTACACCAATTCATTTTTGGTTACTATTTTTGTGGAATATCTTTTTCCACCCTTTCACTTTCAGCCTATTTGTGTCTTTGCATCTCAGATGAGTCTCTTGTAGACAGCATATAGATGGCCTGTGTTTTTTTAATCCATTCTGCCAGTCTGTGTCTTTTGATTGGGGAGTTCAATCCATTAATATTCAAAGTTACTACTATAAAGGCATTTATGTCATCCATTTTATCCTTTGGCTTTCCATTGTCATATCTTACTATTGTCTATCTTTTTACCCTTTTGTTTGCCCTTACTAATAATCTTCATATCTGTACTCTTCTCCAAGCTTCTATCTGCTGCTTTTTCCTTTCAAGCTGCAGCACTCCCTTTAGTCTTCCTTGTTAGACCAGTCTCTTGGTAACAGACTCTCCCAATTTCTGTTTATCTGTGAAGACTTTAAACTCACCCTCATTTTTGAAGGACAGAGAATTCTTGGCTGGCAGATTTTTGTTATTTGTTTTTTTTTTCTTTAAGTATCTTAAATGTATCATACCCCTGCCTTTTTGCCTCTATGGTTTGAGAAATAGTCTATTAGTTTGAAGCAGAGTCTCTATATCATGTTAAAGAAGGATCATTTTCTTTCTACATAAAGGCTCTCTTTTTAAAAATTCAAGAATAGTGTTTCATTTTTCCTCACTTTTTCCAAATCTTCAAGAAAAACCTTTTTCTCCTATGATATATTGATAATATAAATTATCTTTCCTAATATTGAACTGTTCTTACATTTCTAGAATAAGGCCTATTTGGTTTTGGAGACTATGTCATTCTATATTTGGTTTCTTAGTATTTTATTTAGATTTTGATATCATTACAACACAGTAAATGTGCTCTTAACCAACATCCACTTAACTGATCTTCAAGATTTTCTTGGTCAAAATATAGACTGAATGTTCCTGGATAGTAGGCTCATTTCCAGTATTCCTTTGTACTTGGCTTTTATTACATGCTAGCAAGCATCAGTTACCAAACCTGACTATTCCAGCTATTCATGTTATTGTGAATACATAATATAGTGAATATTTCTCAATAAATATAAGCAAAAAATAGTTATCTTGTGAAATCTAAGTTGAATCTTTTGGAAAGGCTTGTTAAAGGCAAGTTTCTTTTAAAAATGCTTTTTTATTATATATGAGTGAAACAACTGAAAAAAGAGGGGTAGATCATAAAATCTAGGACCCTGCATTCCAATTGCTACCTATATTAGTTTCCTAGGGCTGCTGTAACCTACTATCACAAACTAGGTGGCATAAAACAAAAGAAATTTATCCTCGCACAGTATTGGAAGGTAGACATCCAAAATCAAAGTGTCAGCAGGGCCTTGCTTTCTCTCACGGCTCTAGGAAGAATCCTTCTTTGCCTCTAAGAAGCTTCTGGTAGTGGCCGACAATTCTTGGCCTTCCTTGTCTTATAGCTGCATAATTCAGGTTTCTGCCTCCATCTTCATGTGGACTTCTCCCTGTGTGTGTCTGTCTTTACATGTTTTTTTTTTTCTTTTATAAGGAAACCAGTTCTTTTGGATTAAGAGCCCACCCAACTCCAGTATGACCTCATCTTAAAGAATTCCATCTGCATCAGCCTGTCTTCTGGAGGATGCAGTTCATCCCATAACACTACCCAAATATTTAAAAATCTTACTCTAAAAAAATAACTAGAAATTGTAGAAAATGTTTTGTGGGTATAGTTTAAGCAAGACATAGGAAGTAGATATTCAGATTTCTGTATTCTGTATTCAAAGAAAAGGCCTTGACCCTACATTAAAAAGATTAGTAAGTTAATGTATGTGGTTTATTACATGTTTGAGGTATATGTATGTGTATAAAATTGTTTTTAACTGACCAACTCTGTGTGCTGATAAAGTCAAATAAGATTTATATTATAAGTGAATTTCAGTTTTGGTATATTGGGTTTTTATGCTAGCTTTGTAGAAATAACCAGGAATCTTTTTTCATTCTTTATGCTCTTGGACTAGCACAGGAATTAATGGTTTGAAAATCTGGGTAAAAGTTGCTTATGAAAACATATGTGCCCTGCACTTGTTAAAAGGAATAATTATTGTTTTATTTTTCAGATTCTTCCATGGTTATGAGTCTGTTGAGGTTTACTATTCTCTCATGAGTTCTTCACTCTGAGTCATTTACAGTTTCCTACAATACTATATACTTCATACAGATTTTAATAATATTGATAAGTAGTTTTATATCCCTCGTTTATATAATGGATATTTATTGAATACATACTTTGAACTGGTCTCTGAGCTTAGCAATGGAGGGAAAATAAATTGCAACATAGGTATCATTTCTGCCTTTATGGAGTTTACAGTTTGAAAAAACATTACATTTTCTTACAGTTCTTTTAATTTTCTTTCTGTACACTGCTGAAGGGGTAAAAACGTGCTGGACCTTTAGATCCCTTATTTTCATTCCAGAGGATTTATTTAGAAGAAATATAAACACCAATATATTCTTACACATGTGAACTAATATATATTATAGCATTATTATAATGGTAAAAAAAAATAGCTAAGCAAAGCAGGAGAATATTTGAATAAATTATGATACACAAATTATTCCACAAGGTGAATTCGTATACAGTATAAAAGAAGGAATTAATGTTAAACTAATTTATTTGTTTATTCTCTAGGAGGTTAAGTGGGAAAATCACATAAAGGTGTATAATCCATTGATGTAAAATGATCACCAGAAAACCTTTGTACATATTTATGTGTGTATGTATATGTTTATAATTATTTAAGCATGGAGAAAAATAATGGAAGGAGACATATTAGATTGTTAACATGAATTAACTGAAAGAGGAAAGGTGGAGCGAGAGTGTAATGAAAGACAAGTAAAAAAGGGGAGGAGTGGCTTACTCCAAAAGAGCATATATAATATATTCCATGTATACTCTTATACATAATTACATATATTTGTTTATCTATTTGAAGAATTATAATTTAAAAATTTTGAAGAATTTACTGAAGCCCAACAAATAATAAATAAAAAATGAATGAATATTATAAAACTCTTTTCTAAAAATCTTTTAAAATAATGGACAGCCTTACTTAAAAATAAAAGAAAAGCAACATCAACTTTCATAGCATCCTTTAGCTTTCCAATGTAATTGCCTTAATAAAAAGTCTCTTTTTAATCAACAGATTTTTATATAAAATAAACTTTAAAAAGATCCAAATGAAGCATTTTAATTGGATATTTCACCAACATTTATATTGAGCTTTTAATGACATTTTAAAAAATTCTTCGTTGATTTTTAGTAAAATAATTTAGACTTAAATTGTGCCTTATTTTAGCATAAAGTTCTTCTAACTGGTGTTTTAAATTTTATTTTACTCTATCATTCTTCAAAGAAGTAATGTTGTCTCCTTGTCTTCAAATTCTCCTTAAAGCTAACTGGAGCCTTACTTTAAGGGACTAGATTAGGTTTCCCAACCCAGATAATTCTTTGTTTGTTTGCCCCTTGAACCTAATTTATTTATTCCCTAATATTTTCCTAAGTTTCCAAAGTAAGTTCCTGTTTCCTTACCAAAGTACTCTAGCTAAA
Organism: Chaetophractus vellerosus; assembly: GCA_004027955.1. Lineage (NCBI taxonomy): Eukaryota > Metazoa > Chordata > Mammalia > Cingulata > Chlamyphoridae > Chaetophractus > Chaetophractus vellerosus. Next base: position 5,493 of record PVKH010032967.1, on the reverse strand, counting down.
GCCCTTATTTCTGTTGCTTGAACTAGAATTCATACTATGATACATATACCTTGAGGACACCAAGAATAGTTTGATAAGCACTGAAATGTGCTAATACCTAATAATAGTCAATGTTTATACTATTGTGTGTCCGATACTATTTCAAACATGTTACGTGAATTCCTTTGATCCTCATATCAGCCCTATAGAGTAGATACTATCGTTTTACTCACTTAACAGAAAGAAAAAACGTGAGGCGCAAAGAGATTAAGTAATTTACCCATTACCTCTCATTCTGAAATTGATGACATTTTGTGAAAATGGACATAGATCAGTTTTGCCTAATAAGACTGCAAATCCCAATAGCTGCTAAAAAAACAACAAAGTATTTCTCCACCTCTCTTCATCCAGGCAATAATACATTTTTAAATATTTTTAAACATCTACACACCAAGTTTTTTTTTCTCTTTATTAGAGAAGTTGTGGGTTTACAGAACAATTATGCCTAAAATACAATATTCCCATATTCCACCTTACCAACACCTTGCACTGGTGTGGAACATTTGTTACAATTGATGATAGCATATTTTTACAGTTGTCCTATTAACTATTGTATGTGGTTTAACTTTGGGTTCATTGTTTATATAATGTAGTTCCGTGGATTTTTAAATTTAATTTTATTCTGTTACTGTATATACAATCTAACATTTCCCCTTTTAATCACATTTAGATATTTATTTCAGTGCTGTTAATTATATTCACAGCTACCATCACCACCATCTGTTACCGAAACATTTCTATCACATTTCAAATCAGAACTCTGTGTATTTTAAGCCTTAACCCCAGGCAGGGTTGAAACAATGGCTGCTGCCATCCTTGTCCAGGGCGAGTTAAAACAGTAGCTGCCCTCACAGCCAGTACCCAGCAATCAGAATTCACTAATCAAAAGCCTTAATCAGTGATCGGCCCCGCCCACCCCTGTTCTTGGAGTAGAGGATTTTTATGTCCCTTTCTGACACCAGCAGCTAGCCAAGGGCTGGACCCCATGGTGGCCTGCCACACAGAGATATCTATTTTTAGTTCTTTACGGTAATCTATCAGCCTCTTCCTCCTGCTCTTCCCTGGATGCTGTAAAGCAGGTGGAGTTCTTAACTTTTGTTCCACGAACCCCTTTGCCAGTCAGATGAAAACCACAGACCCCTTCTCAGAATGTAACTGCAGATAGTCTTATGACACTCAACTAGCTTCAGGTCTAAACAACTACCATGCTTTCGAAATATGGATGAGCATAAACGATTTTTCGAAATAAACAACAACTGTAATGTGATCTGAAATGAATACCACTGTAATTTATTTCATACATTCATAAGTGAAGGAAATGCTAGATTTCAGTTGGAGGTCAGAGAAAATAAAGATAAGAAGTTGATTTTTTTCAATTCAAGCTCACGGACCCCCTGAAATCTTTCCACGACCCCTTGGGGGTCAGTGGAGCCCTGGTTAAGAACCCCCTGCTGTACAGTGTTCTTCTGGCCTCTGGAGTTTCAGAATAGTTGTTTCTGACAGTTCCTGCCTGTTTAATAGCTGTTTTGGTGAAAGGACTGGCTTCTTTCACAAAGCCCTGTACACCAAGTTTTGAGAGCCTATCATGATATTGTATGATGCCATCAGAACTAGCAGCGGTCTGGTAAAAATGTGATTTTTTTGAGAAACTCCAAAAATTATTTAGTACTGTCATCTGTAGTAATTCTTCAAATGTGTGTTCAGATAAAGAATTGCTTTTATATTTTAAAATGTCTTTCCACGAATAAAGCTATTTATATTATTATCGAATTTGTCAAATTTTATGCCATACATTTTAAAAGCAAAACTCACTACTGTTTGTTGGAAATGTAAGTGCCTCTTTGATATATAGGTACATAATACACATACATATATAAATTTGTAATACATGTAGAAAAGGTAGATTTCTAATGTTATGTTTGAAAATATGCATAATTTTGAGCAACAATCCACAGTACTACAATAAAGTAAACTACTATGTACAGGCCATGATCTTATTAATCAGTATATGATGAATGACCTCTACAGAACACTAAGCCTGTATAACAACATTTCCTGGAAGGCAATCTTTTCACTTATTAGATTTTTCTTCCCCTTTGTAATCTGACCCCTTTTTCCAATCTTATTTCCCACCTCCCCAAAACACAGCATTCTCTACTGTAACTTTATAGAACTTCTCAGGTCTCTCCGTTATGCCTCTGTAACTTTGCACATGAGATTTCCTCCCCTGAAAGTATACTCTTTCTATCTTGTTTGCAGCATGTCTGTCATACTTATCCTGCTAAACCACCAAATGCATTAATTTAATCAGTTGAAAAAAATCTTTGGTAGAAATTCTCCACCGCTATTTGTATTTTAACTATAAATTTTTGTAGAGTAGTCTACAGTGAGTAATTTACTCCTTAATGCTCTTGAAAAACAGAGTTCTGTAATGGTAAGAACACAAGCTTTGGAATCACGGAAATCTTTTTCAGATCTTATCTGTGTGAGCTTGGACAAGGTATTTAACTTCCTTGAGTCTTGGTTTCTGCACTTAAATGATGATTGAAAAGTTTTTTTGGAGAAATAAATGGAATATTGTATGTAAAATATCTAGCAAAATAATGGATATATTAGATTTTTTTTCAAGGTTAAGTTTTTATAGTCTTGCACTTTACAATAACATCCTTCACTTGGCTACTTTAAATGCATTCATAGTAGGAAGTTTATTTTTTAAAATTAAGCCAAGTATGAACTCACTTAACATAGCATTTATACTAATTCACTGAAACTTTATGACCATGATCCCTTCAGAAGGTCCTTCTGCCTTCGAGCTGTTTTCCAAATTATTTTTAGGATTTATTATTGGCATTTTGATATGTTTACAGTGAGCTATACATAATCTTTTTACAACTTGCACAAGTGAGGCCAAATGCAAAATTATATATTTTTCTTGAAAGAGTGCAAAGGTGAAATTAAATCTATGCCAACAAATTTGAGTAAATTCCAAAACTGATATGTAAGCCATATTTTTTATTATTAATAGAAATTAATGAGAATATTGGCCATATTGTTAGGTATTGAAATGATTATAAGCCCCACAGTTGGTTATGAAAGCGTTTAAATTCTGTTTAAAAATATTAATAGAAATAGCATACCTGGATATTCAAATGCAATGGCTACTTCGATAGAATTAATTTTTCTTCTTTACATGACCTATATATATATATTTAATTTATCCTCCCTGTTTCTTTTGTTATATAGCTTTTAAAACATCACTATATTTCCCATATTTAAGAGATATCATTCTGTTTTTCTTAAAGACTGGGACAGGGAGAAATTACTTGAAGCATGGATGTCTAACCCAGAGAACTGCTGCCAACGGTCAGGAGTTCAAATGCCAACTCCACCGCCAAGTGGGTATAATGCCTGGGACACACTCCCTTCTCCAAGAACTCCAAGGACCACACGCTCTTCTGTCACATCTCCAGATGATATCAGTTTATCTCCTGGGGATTTGGACACAAGTTTGGTATGGTTCAGTATTCAATCTACTTCCCATAATTTTGTTTTTGTTTTTAATCTTCTAACTTTTAAGTTATTTAATACTGTTTCATGGAGCCTCTGGATGTATTCTTACAATTGAATCCCTTACCTTAAAGGCTTCAGTTATTTTCATGCTTTAGAAATATTACTCTCAGAATATTTTTGTGATCTCTCAACTACAGACTGAAAAGCAAAAGATTTTCTTTGCTCAGTTCAAAACAGAAAAAACAAAAGAATTTGGAGGAAATCCTTAAGCCATATTTTCACTTAAAAGCGCCAGTTAAAGTTTTAAACACAACATACTGAGTCCATTGTCACATTTTTAATTGACATAACATTGATGTGCCATTGTAGGAAATTTTAACATTTCTTGAATTCTTCAACCAATCAAAACATGTGATAAATATGAAAGCTCTCCTAATTTATCTAGTCCTTTTTGGAAAACTGAATCCCACTTCTTTAATTTGAATCTTTAACATTATAAAGTTTTCTTCTAGAAAGTTATTGTTTAGAAAATACATAGTTTTATATCAGGGTTCCCTGGTTAGATAGCCTTAAATGCTACTCTGAATATTCTGAGTAGTTATAATGAAAACACAAAATGATTGTGATTTTGTAGATTTTTCTGGGGTGAGCATAAGGTGAAGGACATGGTATTGAAATGATTATTTTGCAAGAATTTTATCTTCAACTGAGTAGATTATAATGATTTATTTCTAGTACTTCATTTTCCAAATGCACAATTGATGATTAATACATAAGTTTGGAATTGGGTTTGACTTTTATATTGAAACATTTAAATCCCACAATAGTGTAAAATGAAGTTAAGGATAGTATATGTATTCAGTTAGGTAAGCATATTAATTTTAACTTTCTTTATAACTTTGAAATACTTTAAAATTTATAATTAGTGTGTTTTTACTTTTGCTTTCAAAATACTGAAACATTTTTAAGAATTTATTATTATTCTTCATCTCCAGTGTGACATTTGTATGTGCAGTATTTCTGTATTTGAAGACCCAGTGGATATGCCCTGTGGACATGACTTTTGTAGAGGATGTTGGGAGTCGTGAGTATATGGGCAGCTTAGCATTTCTTACAGCATGATAGTATTCTAATTTGGTAATAAAAGTTTGCTTTCAATAATTAATGATATGGTTTATTTAAATTGGTTTTAGAATTACTCTAAAATGTATTGCGCTTTACTATTAAAGAAGAACAATTTTGTTTTTCTTATTTTGATAATTTTCCATCTACCTCCAATAAAGTTATTTAGCCTAATGTGAGGTACATTTTGAAGAAAAATCAGTTTCTGTCTTAAGTTCCAAGAAGGTTAAACATTTTTTCTTGTCCTTTCTCTTTATTTTTTGTGACAAGCAAATAGTCTTAAAAATCTATACAAATATGGATGTTTAATATTTGTTTATAATCAATTCAAAGTTAAATGTCTTGCTAGGCATGGTTGGATATATGTTATGGATGGAAAATTTATCTTTCTTCTCTTATTTGTCTCTACTCTCCTTCCCGTTATCTTGCCAAGATTTATGCTTTCCCATCATCCATCAACTTTGCTCTAATGTTGCTTCTTTCAAGAAAAATTTGTAAATAAAATGAAAGAAAATCAGTATAATGAGCCTTAAGATATCATATTGTCTCTGGAGACAGACAGACCTACTGATTGAGCATCTAAGCCAAGCATGTCATTAGTATTTAATGAAATTTTAAAAATCAGGGGCCGGCTCGATAGCCCAGTGGATAGGGCGCCGGCATACCACATGGGAGGCCCTGGGTTCGATTCCCGGGGACCTCTCCTAGCGGGCAGACCGCCTTGAGAATGGCAAGCCGCCATGGGCGGGCCGGAGCCGCCGTGGGCAGGGCAAGAAGCTGCCACGGACAGGCAAAAGCCGCCACGGGCAGGGCAGGTTGCCT
>PVKH010032966.1:0-12084 GCA_004027955.1 Chaetophractus vellerosus | reverse complement strand
CGGTTTGCCCCTCTTGCAGGTGGCTCCGCTCTGCCTGTGGTGGCTTTGCCCTGCCCACGGCGGCTCTGCCCCGCCCACGGTGGCTTTTTGCCTTCTCAAGTGGTCAGCCCGCCCAGAGAGGCCCTGGGGACTGAACCCAGGGCCTCCCATGTGGTAAACCGGCGCCCTATCCAGTGGGCTATACAGCCAGCCCCTAAAAGAAATCTTATTGAGCTATATTCACATTCCATAAAATCCATCTAAAGCATACATTTAAGGGCTTGGCTTTTGTTATATTCACGGAGGTGATCAATATTAGAGTATTTTCATTACTCCAAAAAGAAAAAATCCCTACCCCTTAGCAGTCATCTCTCAATCCTTCCATCCTTCCCCTGTCATACATAGCCACTAATCTAATTCTATCTCTATAAATTTATTTATATTTATAATTTACATAAATGCAGTCAAACAATATGCAGTACTTTGTGTCTGGTTTCTGTCACTTAGGATGATTCTCTTTTTAAAAAATATAGACACATAATTGTTGAAAAAATATTAATATATTGCTACTCATTATAGTCCATAGTTTGCTTTAGGTGTATTTTTGTCCAAATATCACTCTGTTATTAACATCTTGTAATATTAATGTACATTTGTATGGATTCATGGAAGAATATTCTTATATTTGTACTATTAACCACACTCATAGTCCACTACAGGGTTCACTATGGTATACAGTCTCTCATCCTTTAGCTTCCATTCTAGTAACATACACAACCCTAAACTTTCCCTTTCAACCACAAGTGTACCCCCGTATTGGTTCTACTAATTACATTCACTCTAATGGGCTTTCATCATCTCTATCCCATTCCAAACATTTATAATCAACCTTATTACCAATTCTACACAAATTAAGCCTCTGCTGTATAGTCTCTATCCTCATTCTATCTTCTGGGTACCAATCTTCCAGCTATTAACTCCATGACTGTTCATTATATTTAATTCATATTAGTGAGATTAAACCTTGTTTGTCCTTTTGTGTCTGGCTTGTTTCACTCAACACAATGTTTTCAAGGTTCATCTATGCTGTTATATGCATCATGCCTTCATTTTTTTCTTACAGCTGAATACTATTCTATTGTGTGCATATAGTACATTTTTTAAGCCATCTGTGTATGGACACCTGGGTTCAATCTTTTGGCAATTGTGTAGTTTTCTGTTGTTTTTTGTTTGTTTGGTTTTTAGTTTTCTGTTGTTGTTTTTCAAATATATATAATGACCATTCTAATAGGTTTGAAATGATATCTCATTGTAGTTTTGACTTGCATTTCCTTAATAGGTCACAAAATGAGACTCGATACATTGTAAAATGTCAATATTCTTTAATTTATCTTTTCTGACCACAATACGATGAAGTAAAGAATGAATAACAGGGAGAACTGAAAAATATCACAAATATGTGTAAATTTAAACAATGAATTCTAAAACAACAAATTGGTAAAAGAAGAAATCTCAAGGGAGATTAGAAAATATCTTGAGGCAAATGAAAATGAAAACACAAAATACGCAATATTCATGGGATGTGGCAAAGGCAGGCTGAGAGCAAAATTTATAGCTCTCAATTCTTACATTAAAAAAGAAGAGAGATCTCATATAAGGACCTAACCTCATAACTGGAGGATCTGGAAAAAGAAGAGCAAATTAAAGGAAGGAAAGAAATAACAAATATTAGAGCAGAAATAAATGAAACAGAATTAAAAAAATACAAAGGATCAGTGACACCAAAAGTTGGTTCTTTGAAAAGATAAATGTAATTAACAAAATTGACAAACTTTTAGCTAGACTGACCAAAAGAAAAGATAGGATGCAAATAACTAAAATCAGAAATGAAAGGCAGATCATTACTAAAGATCCCACAGAAATAAAAAGGATTATAAGAGGATACAGTGAACATGGTATAGCAACAAATTAGAGAACTTAGATGAAATGGAAGAATTCCTAGAAACACACAAACTACCTACTCTAACTAAAAAAGAAATAGAAGATCTTAAAAGTTGAATAAAAAGTAAAGAGATTGAATCAGTAATCAAAAACCTTCCTACAAAGAAAAGCCCACAACCAGATAGTTTCCCTGATGAATTTTACCAAACATTCCAAGAAGAATTAACACCAATGCTGCTTAAACTCTTCCAAAAAAAATTGAAGAGGAGGCCACCATCCCCCTAATTATGAAAGCCTGATGAAGATAACACTAGAAAAGAAAATTACAGGTCAAAATCTTTTATGAATATAGATACAGAAATCCTCAACAAAATACTAACACACTGAATCTAACAGCATAATAAAAGAATTGTATACCATGATCAAGTGGGATTTATCTCAGACGGTTCAACATAAGAAAATCAATTAATGTAATACATCAGATTAATAGAATGAAAGGAACAAAACACAGGATCATCTCAGTTCATGTAGGAAAACATTTTGATAAATGCAGCACCCCTTCTTGATAAAAACACTTAGAAAACTAGGAATAGAAGGAAACTTCGACATAATTAAGGGTATATATGAAAAATCCACAGATAATATCGTACTCAATGCTGAAGGACTGAAAACTCTCTCTAAGATCAAGAACACAGCAAGGATGCTGATGGACATGACTGTTGTTCAACATTGTACTAGAAATTCTAGCTAGAGCAATTAGGCAAGAAAAAGAAAAGGCATCCAAATTGGAAAGGAAGAAGTAAAACTTTCCCAATTTGCAGATGATATGATCCTATAAATAGAAAATCCTGAAAAATCCACAGAAGAGCTACTAGAACTAATTGGTAAATTCAGCCAAGTGTCAGGGTGCAAGATCAACAAGCAAAAATCATTAGTTTCCATATACTAGTTATGAACACTCTGAAAAGGAAATTAAGGAAAAAAATTCCATTTACTATATAGCAACTAAAGAATGAAATATCTAGAAATAAATTTAATCAAGATACAAAGGGTTTGCACATAAAAACTATAAAACATTGCTAAAAGAAACTAAAGTAAACCTAATATATGGAAGCACGTTCCATGTTCATGGTTTGGAAGACCAGATATTGTTAAGATGTGAATTAGACCCAAAGCGATTTACAATCCCAACGAAAATTCCATCAGCATTCCTTGCAGAAATGAAAAAGCCAATCATCAAATTTACATGCAAGTTTAAAGGATCTTGAATAACCAAAACAATCTTGAGAAAGAACAAAGTTGGTGGGCTCACACTTCCTGATCATAAAACTGATTACAAAGCTACAGTGGTCAAAAGAGCATAGTACTGGCACAAGGAGACATATAGACCAATGGAATTCAATTGAGATATTAGAAGTAGACCCATACATCTATTACCAATTTATTTTTGATAATGGTGGCAAGTCCACTCAATGATGAAAGAATAGTCTGTTCAACAATTAGTGCTGGGAAAACTGGATATCCATATGCAAAAGAATGAAGGTGGACCCCTACCTCACCCTATATACAAAAGTTAACTCAAAATGTGTCTTGGACCTAAATATAAGCACCAAAACTATAAAACAACTAGAAGAATATGTTGGGAAGCATCATCAGGTTTTTGTGTTAGGCCGTGATCTTAGACTTTACACCAAAAGCATGAGCAACAACAACAAAGATAGATAAATGGGATTTCAAAGGACTTCATCATGAAAGTTAAAAGACAACTCACAGAATGGGAGCAAGTATTTGGAATCTGAATATCCAATAAGGGTATAATATCCAGCCTACATAAAGAAATTCTATAACTCAACAACAAAAAAGACAACCCAATTCAAAACTGGGCAAAAAATTTGAATAGAAATTTCTCCAAAGAATTAATACAAATGGTCAAAAAGCACAGAGAAAGATAGTCAACATTATTAGGGAAATTCAAATCAAAACCACAATGAGATACCATTTCACACCCACTAGAATTTAAAGGAGGAACTCAAACGGGTATTTTCACCCTAATGTTCATAGCAGCATTATTCACAGTTTCCAAAAGATGGAAGCAATCCAAGTGTCCATCAACCTATGAATGGATAAGCAAAATGTGGTATATACATATGATGAAATATTCTGTAATGAAAAGTCATGAAGTTCTGATATCTATTAACATGGGTGAACCTTGAAGATATGTGGAGTAGAAGGCAGACAGAAAAGGACAAATATTCAGTGATATGAAATAAGTAGAATATGAAACAGAAACTAGAATACCAGTTATCAAAGGCTTGAGCGAGGATAAGTAATGGGGAGTTAATGCTTAATGGGTACAGAGTTTCTCTTTGGGGTGATGGAGAAGTTTTGGTAATGGATGGTTATGATGGTAGCACAATTACATTGTGAATGTAATTACCACCACTGATTTTTATATTTGAGTGTGGTTATAAGGGGTAAATTTTAAGTTGTATATATGTTACTAGAATAAATATTTTTAAAAACAAATGATAAGATTGTACACTACAAACAGGGAATCCGATTTTAAACTATGGACTTCAGTTACTTGTATAATTATATTTTTTCATCAATTGTATCAAAGGTACCACACTAATGCAAAGAGTTAATAATAGGAAAAACCATATGTTTGAGGTGTGGTACATGGAACTCTGTCTTTCCTGCATGATTTTTCTGTAAACCTGCAACTTTTCTAATAAAAAAATATAGCCACTTGGGTCTTATCACTTACAGTATTAGGATTTATGTCAGGTTGTTTGGAATGCAACAGGCATTTTTTTCAGTGTTTATTTTGCATTCATATTTCCTAAGGATTTCATAGGGTTTGTTTGTCATTTCTTCCATGGAGTTGTTCATTGGGGCAGAATTTTATGCCATGTTGCTTTTTAGGTGATTGACTTTTCCTTGTCTTGGCATATGTGGTTGTCTTTGGATCAAATACTGATCCAATGGTTGCGATCTGATTAGCAGGTTTGATATCATTGAAGATGAAATAGCACAACTTACTAGTTTTATTTATTCATTTTTTAGAAGTGGGCTATAGGCTTGTATCAATTATCTGTCACAGGGTGATAAACCTTGTCAAACCTTAATGACTTAAAACAACAACCATTGTGTTTGTTCTTGGTTCTGTAAGCCAGCAAATTGGGCTGTGTGGTTAAACACCTGGTTTCCTCAAGGTCACTCACATGGGTACAGTCATCTGGCGGCTTGAGTGGGGCTGGACAGTCTAAGATGACCTTCACATGTCTGGTGTTTGGGTCTGGCTATAGACTGGTCCATCTTTCTCCAGGAGGCTTGCTGAGCTTGTCTTCAGAAGAGTTCCAATGCTTCAGTTTAACGAGCTGCAAAGTCTCTTGAGACCTAGGTTTAGAAGCTGAAAAATGTCACAAGATCAACTCATATTCAAGGCTTAGGGAAATAAGGTATTGAGAAGTTGCAAAGAATTTGTGGCCATTTAAAATTTACTACAGGTCCTGAGCCACTTAGGATTTCTTAAACTGTCCAACTTCTATGGGTAACAACACACAGTTTAAAAAGTTACCACCAGAAAATTGACTTGAGTTATTTGATAGAACTAGCAGGAATGATCTTACCCCTGGAGGAATTTGGAAGGTGATAAGAAAGTGAGTCCTGAGGTATTTCCTTTCCTTAAATGACATGGAATAGCCCAGAGAAATGTTATTTGCAAGGGATGGATCTTCATACATAAGAATAGTTTCCCATTTTTATCTTTTTTTTTTGGAAGACAGGTTGAATGCAAATGGACTTTTAAAATTCTGAGAACTAGATCTCTTGTTAGTGTCCTTCTTCATCCTTTGGTAGAAAAGGAGTAAAAGTATATCACTGCCATTTGACTTTATAGCCTCTAAGGCAATTTTGTTGAATATACTTTTGGAATATTAGAAGTATAAATAATAAAAATAACTAAGGTAGAGCTGCATTTTAATTGCAGAATTGCTTCTATTCTGCTGAGTATTAAAAACTAACATTCAGATTTGGTTATTGATTATGTTAAAGACTAGAACAAGCTGTCTGAAGATTCACACCGGTGCTTTTCTATAAGCGTTTACATAATGGATTCTGTGTTCATGCAAAATAATTCATATAAAGGAAAGTGTCAGAAATCTGAATTACTAGTATTCCCCTTGGTTCAGATATATTCCTTTAAAATAAAAGAAAATAATTTCAATTACATTGAGACAGGGTGGCCCTTATCCTTGGAAGATTCCTCTTTAAGAAATCCAAAATTTTTTCACACAGATAATTTCAATTAACATTTTTTTGTTTTTATATGCCATGTGCCAATCTTTATGCTAATCACTTTATCTTTTAAATCCTCACAACCAGATGGAGGTAGGCAGTACTAACCCTCAGGCACAGCAAACTTAAGGTCCTTAGTATGGTGTGTAAGTGGCAGAGTCAGGATTCAAACTCAGCTAGTCTGTGGTCAGGCGCTGTATTCCTAACCACCACAGGGGAGCATCTTTTAAATTTTACAGATAAAGTTCAACTAACAATATTTTTGCTAGAGGAACAAAGTAAAAGTTTTCATCCAATATTAGCGTATAAAATGTCAATATAAGTTTATTATTTTAATGGTTTATGTTACTTTAATACCAAAAGAGGATTCATCTCATGTTGGCTTTCTGGTGTCTCTGGTCATTCTTTGAGACTTGCCTTACATAAAACGAGGAAGCTAACTGTTCTCATTGTAATCTGGATATTCTCCATAAAGACTATACTTTTGGTGTGTACATTTGACTTTGGTTGTACCTTGCTTCTTTTATTCCTCGAATTCATGCTTCCTGCCAGGAGCCTCCAGGGAGCTAGAAGGGGTACACAAGAGTTAAGTCTTCTAGAGCTTAAACTTAAACGTGCATCCTACTTACCTGGGGATCTTGTTAAAAATCTTATTTTTTTTAAAGATACTTAAATTACATAAATGTTACATAAAAAATATAGGGGATTCCCACATGCCCCACTCCCCACATCTCCTATACTTTCCCACATTAACAACATCCCTCATTAGTGTGGTACATTCATTGCAATTGATGAACACATTTTGGAGCACTGCCACTAAGCATGGAGTACAGTTTACATTGTAGTTTACACTCTTTCCCGCACAATTTTACAAGTTATGACAAGATGCCTGTATCTGTCTATGCCTCTATCTTTCATTGCAGTGTTATTCAGGACAATTTCCAAGTCCCCACAATGTCCCTGTATTACACCTGTTTTTCCTTCTCGCTGCCCTCAGAACCTCCAGTGACCACTGCCTCCACATCAATGATTCCATTGCTAGAATCACAGTGAGTCTACAGTAGAATACCAGTAAATCTATTCTGATTCAAATGTTCAGGTATAGGCCCGGCATTTTGCAATTCTGCCAAGTTCCCAAATATTCCTTATGCTGATGGTGGTTTGAGAACCACACTTTGAATTTGCATGGCTATAGAAGATGTAGCTCAGAAGGAGTAGTTAGAAAGAAAAATATTGCCTTAAAGGAGACACATTCATAAGTGATGTGATGTTGTTACTATAAAAGAGATGAATTAAAATGAGAAGCAACAGGACAGGGAGGTAGCTTGAATGAGAAGAGATGGAAAGGAGATAGGAAATCTGAATAGAATACCTTCTTAGTTCCTAATATTGCTGGAGGCTTTTATGACTTTTGAAGCAGGAAATATGCTATCTGCATGACTAGTCTTAATTTATATCTTCCACGTTTTGAGAATACTATACAATGAGAAAGTTAAAATGTGATTAGGTAAGAGTAGAAGCTCACAGAAGAGTAATCACAATTATTAAGATGTTGAGAATAGGGGAGGAGAAGCAGAATTTGCTCCCCTAGGTTTTAGGACTTGTCCCAATAATTTAAAATGTATTTTAGTAAGTAATAATACCTGATATGTTAATATTCCTTTTACTTTTTAAAAAATTTATTTATATATCCCCCCTTTTGCTTGTTCTTGCTGTGTTCATTTTTCTCTGCATTCCTCTGTGTCTGCTTGTCTCCCCCTGCTGGGGCGACCTGCCAAGTCAGCTCACCGGTGCGGCGGCCTGCCTGCTCATGGAGGCTCGCCCTTGCTCGCCGGGGCTTGCCTTTGCCCACAGCAGCGTGCCCCGCCCGTGTTGGCTTGCCTTCTCAAGGCAGTCTGCCCGTTTGAGGAGGCCCGGGGACTGAACCCAGGGCCTCCCATGTGGTAAACTGGCGCCCTACCAACTGGGCTACAGCCGGCCCCTCCTTTTACTTTTTAAGATACTTTGAATTTGTTTTCTTAAATATATTCACCAAAATGCCTAGTAAGCACTTTAGATGTTGAGACAGAATTCTGAATTTCACCATTCTTACTTGTGTCCTTTTAAAGTTGCTTAATAATGAACTTTAGATTTATTAAGATCAGTTGGTGAAAGTAAGCCCCCTCTTTTATATATTTTTTCTAGATTCCTTTTGTTTATTTACTTATGTGTATGTACATAATAATTGAAGACTTCCCATAATTGCTAGGTTCTTGCTGAAATGTGGTCCTTCCACAGAGGTCAGGGTAAAAACTGGCCCATAGAACCTGCTGTCATGTAGCCTATTCTTAGAGGATAAGGTAATACAGCTTATAATAATAACCCCAGAAATCTGCAACATAGACATTATTGTAATGATGCATTGAAAACGGCATAATTTCTCCCCAGCATTTTTTCTACTGAATGGCAAGGAGTAGATGATTCCTACTTAGTTTTTTTTAAAAAAGAGTTTTATAGACAAAGATAAAATGAACGAAGGGATAGAACTCAACAAAATACTGCTAATTTTCTTCACAAAACCAATACAGAGCTGTAGACAAATAAGGGCTCAATAGCTTGAGCACGTAAAAACATCTGGGTAAGTAAAGCTGAACCCAGTAAGCTAAGATACATTTGACTGAAGCATGGTTCTTTTCTATCTGAGGAGCTCAAGTGAGCAGTATGAACATATTCAGGGGATGAACATGAGGAAAGGAAGAGAGCGAGCCAAATTTATCCAACAATCTGTGAGATGTAAAGTTCTTTTTTTCTGGATCACTTTGGTTAGTAGTTAACTGAAACTTAGTTTAAAATAGTACCTTCCTTCTTGGGAGCATATACTATTCTTAAACTAAGGTGGTGATAAGTAAAATGAGGTTAAGAGATGGAAATATAAACTGATTATTTAACAGTGTATCCTGAATAGAAAACAAATTCTTTATAAATAGTATAAATAATAGGCACTCAAATATTTGTTTGAATGAATGAATTTAGTATTCTGCTATTTGTCTTCTGAACTTAGAAATTAGAGGCAAACATGTGATAGATTCTTTGATATTTTTGAGCCTTGATTTTTAGAGCTATTAGTTTTCAGTCAGATATTGCCTTGGTAGTCTTTAAAGATTTTATTTATTATACATCCCCCCCTCCCTGCTTGTTCTTGCTGTGTTCATCTTTCCCTGCGTTCCTCTGTGTCTGCCCGTCTCCCCATGCTGGGGCGACCCGCTGAGTCAGCTCACCAGCGTGGCGGCTTGCCTGCTCATAGGGGCTCGCCCTTGCTCGCGGGGGCTTGCCTTGCCTGCGGGAGCCTGCCTTTTTGCCCGCCCGCGGGGGCTTGCCTTTGCCCGTGGCGGCGTGCCCCACCCACGTCGGCTTGCCCTCTTGAAGCAGTCCGCCCGCTCGAGGAGACCCAGGGACCGAACCCGGGGCCTCCCACGTGGCAAACCAGCGCCCCACCCACTGGGCTATACAGCCGGCTCCTGAAGATTTTTAAAAGGAAAAATATTTCAATCTTCTGGTTAAGCAAGAATCATATTTATCTTCTCTAGATGATTTCAGTTTATAATTTGTACAGTGTAATTAATGAGGATTTTATAATATTGATCCTTCAGTTTTTTATTGTAATTTAAAGTACTCAATTAAGCTTAAATTACTCCATAGATCTAATATTTCATTGTCTCAGTTATTCAAAGAAAAAAGTAGCTTCTTTGAGTATGAGAAAAAGGAATAATAAATGTTGGGTTTTATTTTTTGATCTAATGTTTAAACAGATCTTTAAAATAAAATTAAAAAGTAAAGCATCTCAATAGCAACTTCTGATAGCAAGTATCAATGTAGAGCCAATTCTAATTTCTACTTCAAAAATTATAAATTAATAAGAGTGGAATGGGCTTGAAAACGTTTTCTATTTTTAAATATTAAGTATACATGCTAGAGGAATGCTTCAGGTTCTGGATTTCTAGGTTCTTGGCTTCATTGCAAGAAAGAATTCAGAGATGTGCCAGCTTAATGAAGCCAGTAAAAAGAGTTTATTAAGAAACAAGAAAAGAGATAGTATACACCCAAGACATGGGTGCAGGCATGCTTCTGGTGAGACATGCAATGTGAGGCTTTTTAAGGCCTGTTGCAGTTTGATATTATTTATGAATTCCAAAAAGAGATATTGCTTATGTTTGTAAACTGGTCTGTTCCTCTGGACATGATAACCCTTCGGTTGTATTAGATTCAGCTGAGACATCTGATTAAATTATGTTAAGATTAGGGCTTTGATTCAACCACATCATTAGAATGTCACTATGTGTTGAGTCCCAGCTCCCTTGGTGGACTGATAAAACAGACTCTCACATGGAAGTAGACACACAGAGTAGTAGATACACAGGAGAAGAAAGACAGCTGATTAGACACAGCAGAGGTCCCAGGAAGAGAGGTGAGCCTGATAGTCTACAGCTGACCTTGTGAAGAGACTAGTGCAGCTGAGCCTGGAAAATAGCCAACTCTGGGAAGAGAGATGAGTTCTATGCTTGCCTACAGCTGAGATCAGAAGAAGCTGGAGCCATGGAGCCTTAAGAGAAAGAAGGAAGCTCTTGTAGATATTTACCTACATTATCTTATAGGAGTATTATGGTCCTGGCTTTTATGTTAGGTCTTTGATCCATTTTGAGTTGATTCTTGTATAGGGAGTGAGATAGGGGTCATCTTTCATTCCTTTGGTTATGGATATCCAGTTCTCCCAGCAACATTTGTTGAAGAGACTGTTCTGTCCCAGAAAACTAGACTTGGTAAGCTTTTCAAAAATCAGTTGACCATAGAGGTGAGGGTCTATTGCTGAACTCTCAATTCAATTCCACTGATCAATATGTCTATCTTTATGCCAGTGCCATGCTGTTTTGACCACTGTAGCTTTATATTACACCTCAGGGTCAGGAAGTATGAGTTCTCCAACTTCGCTCCTTTTTAGAATGTTTTCAGCTATTTGGTTCCCTTTCCCTTCTGAATAAATTTAGTAAGTGACTTTTCTATTTCTGTAAAGTAGGCTTTTGGAATTTTGATTTGTATTGTGTTGAATCTATAAATCAATTTAGGTAGAATGACATCTTCATGATGTTTAGTCTTCCAATCCATGAACACAGAATGTCCTTCCGTTTATTTAGGTCTTCCTTGTTTTCTTTTAGCAGTGTTTTGTAGTTTTCTGAATACAGATCCTTTCCATTCCTGGTTAAATTAATTTGAGACATTTGAGGTTTTTTGTTGCTATTGTAAATGGTATTTATTTTTTAAAGATTTATTTTATTTATTTATCCCCCCTCCCTTGTTGTTTGCACTCGCTGTATGCTCTCTGTGTCCATTTGCTGTGTGCTCATCTTCTCTTTAGGAGGCGGGAGGAACTGAACCTGGGACCTCCCATGTGGGAGAGAGGTGCTCAATCGCTTGAGGCAACAAAAATTTGTTTTGCTAATGGAGTGGACCATTGACTCAGTTAACTCATCTGAGTGAATTATCCACTTATTTTATTGGGGGTCAGTGAAGCGCATGTGAAAGGTTCTCTAGTCATCCCCTAAAATTTCCCTTTCAAATTATATAAGATTGCAAACTAGAAGGCACCTTGGAAATAATATAGTCCAACCTCTCATCTAGTAAGGGCATCCCTTCCAGAGGCAACCCATTTCCCAATTGGACATGCCTGATATAAAAAGTTTTCTTATGTCCAAATTAAATTTGTTTCTTTATTACTTTAAACCTATTGGTCCTAGATTTGCCTTCAGAAAACTCTTTCATTCAACCTCATTTCAAGCCAGGAAACAGGGATGGCAAATTAATTTAATCAACAGTCCCTTTCTAGCTCCTGTT
>PVKH010032965.1:0-12084 GCA_004027955.1 Chaetophractus vellerosus | reverse complement strand
CACGCACGCAAACACAGGAACACTAGACCTCTGGATCAGTGAGCAGATTTTTTTATTTACTCGCAGAGCAGTGTTAGCAGTGCTGGTTCTGCATGTCCCTGTTCCTCACAGGGTGAGACAATGAGAGTCAGATGTCACCGGCATAAGCAGTAGAATTTGCAACCACAAGAAAGAAAACCTAAAAATGAGGCAACTCTGAGCGTTATAAGGTGGTTGATACATCCAACTTTCCTCCCCTCTGGAGAGAAAGAAAGAGAGAGAGGAACCTTTGCTCTGGAATCTAAACAAATCCTCTCTGGCAAGTCTCTACCCTGGAATGTGCTAAGATTCCATGGGAGATAAAAAAGAAGTCTCTAGATTTGTTACCCTAAAATGTAAGCAAATGGATCCATGGAAATATACAATATATAACTTCCAAGGCCTGCTTGCCATTCAATCATTCAGCCCTGACCATGAAGAAACATGAAAATATCCAGAGTTCCTTACCAACAATGAAAATTCGGTTGGTAACATGATTTGAAGGGGTAGGATCACATGTCAGGGAAATTAAGAAACAAAACTAGATCAACTCTTAGAGGATAAGAATGATTTCTGTGCTTCTTTACTATCTCTCTTATAACCTGGCATTGTTTTAAAGAATGATACATATCAGAGATGCCATGTTCCACTCTCTTACAACTCTTATTGTAATGTATTTTGAACAAATAAGGCCCATGGAATTCAATCACAAAGCAATTCTCCATTGTCTCCCAATGTTCATTTAAAATTTATGTACTGTGGGATAATTACCTCTGGGTGAAAATTCAGCAAAGTCTATGTTTTTATCCAACTATTTTTACTTATAATGTTTAATAATAATTAATCACAAATGACAGTTTCAAATACCTACTTAAAATGTTCAGTCCTTTCTAAGAGTCAATGTTTCCAACTTTATCCAGTTATAGCTATTCCTTCTCTCATGTAGAAAAGGCTACATGCAGTCCTGTGAAAGAAGAATAGTTGCTGCTTCTTTCTTTGTTACATACCATCTTTGAAATATTGGCCCTTTCCTGTTTCTCCAGAGTTGAAACTGGGAAAGAGAAGAAAGGTAAGGGAAACAGGAAGACGAATAAAACATCGACTTCCAGTTTTTGTCTATTGTGGTCTTATAACTGTTATATTTGGTCCTATTGCACAGATCATAAGTTTAACTCATGCCAGGACATTCTTATGTGTGACACACTTCTGATTGTGATTGATAAACATTCATGAAATGTTTGGCACTACAAAGTATTGGAGTACAGGCAGCTTCCAATGTCGTCTCTCCTTGCTTCATCTCTCCACAGCTAGCTAGCTGAAGTCATAAAACAGTCTACTGTGTGTCCCCTCTGCTTCCTCAAACTGAATGGGGTAAATAATAAACTCTTTAATCTCCTTAAGGCCTGTGTCTCTCTTGATTTGAGGTAAAGGAAAAACATGTATCATCCCTCTTACTTCCTTTCCACTGTGAGCGGCTCACAGAAACTTTCTACAAAGAAACCTCCTTATGAATTTTCCTCCATTCTCCAGCATTCCATCCCTTTTATAGTTTCATTGTGAGTAAGCCGTTTGAGACTGATTCTTAGCCACTTTTAGAACATTTTGAAAGGTAGTCTCCTTTAGAAGCTAGAATATATTGTCCTCATTCGTCACCCAATATGAAGGCAAGGAATGTCTTATTTAACTTCTTATTACCATGCCATAGGCTCTTCAAAGGCAGTAATTAGTTCTTCTATTTCTTTTCTACACCATGATTTGTTGGGGTTTCGGGAGACAAATACAACTTGCCTACGAGCTGACAAAGCCATCACTCAAATGCATGCTAATAGCTTATACTAAAAAATGCAATTTATCGACACGTATCCAGGGTTGACTCTGTATGAAAAAGAACACAGGCTATGGAGTCAAATTGAATGGGGTGAATATTCTGGTTCTGCCTTATTTACTGTGTCAACCTGGTTTCATTACTTAACTTCTCTGAGCCTCAATGTTCTAATCTATAAATTTCGGATGAAATTACTTTGTGGGCTTTGTGAGAATTGTATAATACATATATAAAGTTGACAAGGACCTGGCACACAGGAAACATGCAAAAATTGCATATTTTACTGTTATTGCTTCACACCAAATTGAAATCCTGAAATAGCTTGCAAATACCTATTTAGAATTTCATCTCTGTTTTGCCTGGCTAATCCTTTGGTACATATACTAATAAAAGGCAAAAATCAAGATGGAGGGACAAACAGAACAGAAAGGGGAGAAGATATTTAACCTATTAGATTATCTGTCTCACATGTAATTCATTATTGTCTGCATCCCTGGTGATTATGACTTTGAAAAAACACTACATAAAAGGGTTCAAAATGGTGTATACCTAGTCTAGAATAAACATAAACTGAAATAAGGAAATAAAAAATACTTAGGAAAATGAAAATACTCAAAATCGAATTTTGATAAAATGAAGTTTAGTTTTTAAAATATGAATATTGATATTAAGATATTAATTTTAGGAAAGAAAGATGAACAAATAATGTGTAATATAAAAATGGCAATTATTTATAACCAATAATTTTTTTTTTTTTAAAGATTTATTTATTTTATTACATATCTCCCCTTCCCCCCGCTGCGGCGACGGGCCGAGAGTGGTCACTGCGCAGGTGCGGCTTTCCCCGCTTGTGGGCGGTCTCTGCATCCGTTCACGGCCGGTGCTTGATTCAGTTCGCGGGTGGCTGGCTGCGCTCCATCCGCGGGCGACCTGCCCTGCCCGTGGCAGCTCTTGCCCTGTCCGTGGCAGCTTTTTGCCCTGCCCACGGCGGCTCCGGCCCGCCCATGGCGGCTTGCCATTCTCAAGGCGGTCTGCCTGCTAGGAGAGGTCCACGGGAATCGAACCCGGGGCCTCCCATGTGGTATGCCGGCGCCCTATCCACTGGGCTATCGAGCCGGCCCCACCAATAATATTTTAAATAATGGTTTTCATAGAAGTGAAAATCTGGATGTCTTGATGAAGATTGGGCCTACCCTAAGACAATAGATTATTGCTATATCAAAAGAAAAGCTATAATCAGCATTTTAGAAAACAATGTTACTTTTTGACATGTTTACAAGACACTAATTAATATTCAAATAGTAATACTTGTATAATGCTATGCAGATAAATGGGAGCTGAAAAGCAAATCTATAGCAGTAGAATATAAAATACAATTTAGATGCTCTATTTGCCTCTAATTCAGGCATAAAGCCTTTCAAACAGGGCTATATCATTGTACTTTGACTGGCTTTTATTATGTGGAAATAACTGAATTTTTCTTTTTATTCAGACTGCCCCGAAGGCCAAAAGCTTTTTAACACAGAAGCCATAATTCGAATGGTGAAAAAAAAAAAAACCTTTTGATACTCTGAGGACTTTTTCTCAAAGAGAGAGAGGTGCCAATATTTCCAAAGTGTGATTTAATAGGCCCTGAGTTCTGTAAATGAATAAAGATATTTTATAGATGAATTTATATACTATGCCAAAAACTACTTCTGAAAATACTTTCTTCTTGTTATTTAAAAAGTATATATAAGACAATTCCTTCACCTTGAAGTGGTACCATTGCCTAGCAATGATTTGCTAATTATATACCATCGATATATTAAAATATTAATTGTAAAATTATTTTAGTAACATGCTATTAGTTAAAATATAAAACAGTACAATAATATAAGTTAACATGTAAATTATTATATACAAATAAAAGATATTCCTTTTTGGTTTTTAAATCAGCACTGTCCAATAGAACTTTCTACGCTGGTGGAAATGTTTCTGCACTCAGTAATGTGGTAGCCAATAAATACTGTGCCCTTTAAACACTTGAAATATTGCTAGTGTAACCGAGGAACTGAATTTTAATTTTATGTAATTCTAATTCATTTAAATAGCCACGTGTGGCTAGTTCCTTCCATATTAGACAATATACTTTTAAAAACTGAACTACATATATCATAATTCTTATTACCAAAGGAATGCATTGTAATGTAAATTACTCATCAAATTCTCTAATAATAACCACATCATTTGTTGATTTTTAGAAATTGTTTGAAGTGATACCACTAGGTAAAGCATGACCTTGTCTGACTTGTGATTTCACAAAAGGAATTGCATTTTCCCAGCGACTAACACTTCATTGCAGCCACAGGATAACCTGGTGTTCTGCCACCTTTGTTAGATGGTACATCTGTCCCTGTGTAGTGGGTTCAAATTTGAGGATTTTGGAGTTGACAATGAAAGAGATGTGACCACTAGATGGCAGTAAGACAAAAGCTATTTATTGGTAGCTGCCACATGACAAGTTTGCATGGAAGATGAGGACCCTTGAAACAAGAAACCTTCCCTAGGTACCAGGGAGCCAGCGGAGAGGAAGCAGGGTTAGGGAAAACTCCCACACTCCTGGGAGAGAGGAGAAAGCAAGGAAGGAGATGGGGGCTTCTGTGTCCAGGTGTCACAGAATCCACATGGTGTGGAGTTTAAGCTACATTGTTCTGTGATGCCAAAGTAGCTTGGGACTTTTTAACTGCAGGGTCTTATCTAATTAATTAAGAACAGATGCTGGGCAAAGCTGGGTGCAGTTTTGCAAGGTATGTAAAGCAAGTTAACTCCAAGTGGCTAAAATATTGCTATTCGGTCAAATTTTAAAACAAAACTATTTGTAAAATTGTGGGTTTGGCACTAGTGGGTTTTTCTAATGTACTAAGGCTACTGTAAAGAAATAAACAACACACAGGTCTACACACAGGCTGTCTTGAACTCATTTATATAAACAGTGATTTTCATAATGACTGGTCCCAGAGGGCCAACAACTTGACCACTGCTGCTAATCATTCCAAAATGCTGTCTTTTTTGTCACCTGATCCACTGCCCCTCACCAAATTGAAGCTCCTTCAGGGCAGTGTTGGACCCAGTACATTTCGTCCCCTGTGCCACCGGTCCCCTTAATCTACCTGGTGGCCACTGGTAATATCTCTGCCAGGCCTTGTTTATCTGTCACCATGGCCAACATTATAGAAATCAACCAGAATGGAAATATTTGAATATTTTAACAATTGGTACAACCCTCTACTCCTGTAAACTGGTTGATTAGATAAACACTGATTTTATAATCTTAGGAGCTGATTTTTGTTTTTTGAGCATTTGATTTGTTTCTTAGGTATAAATAGGCACTCAGGTTGTAGTTTATATGAATCACTAGCAAAGTCATAAAACATTTTAAAGAGCTGCATATGTTTAGTAGTAGGAATGAAAGGAAAAAAACAAACCACATTTACCCAGTTGAAATAACACCTTTTTACTTTCTGTCTGGAAGACTTCTGTTTGGTTGATTTATTAATACATTTTGATCTTTGCTGATGCAGTTTAACATCTGTTCAATTATCATATTCTTAACGCAAATTTCCTCAGCGTGTTTTCTTCTCCATCTTCCCTTTGTTCTCTTGGACAAATTGACTGATGTTGACATCTTTTGGGATGTGCAATATTAAAGGTTAAGTGGAGATTATGCAAGGGAAGTAAACCATCAGGATAAAATTGGAAACGTTTAAAGGAAAAATGATGGGGGGAAAGGTGTTAAACAGAAACAGAAAGAGTGATAGGATGATATAGGAGAGAGATTTGCTAAAATCTAGAATATTGGCTGTGGTTTTTACTGATTTGATTGAAAATTTTTCATAAAAGTTTGCCATTTTAATATCAATCTGGTAAATATAATAGTTTTATCATAGCTGTCTGAAAAAATCCATTGTACTGAAGTCATGATGTAAAGGGGATATTTGCCATATTCCTTTTTCTGTTCTTTATCCTAATTGCTTAAATTTTCAACATATTACCTCTTAGCAAGTTTAATCTAATTTTCTGAATGAAAATAAACCTTTATTTTGTATTTTTAAAGCTTTCTCAATATTTCGAAGATCATTCTTTTTTAGTTTTGTATCTTTCAATTTTCCCTGGTCTTTATTTTCTCTGTCATATTCTGCAGAGCCTTTAACAGACAATTAGAAATAAAGAAAACTTTAGAATCCAAGCTGGAATGTAATCTCCTATTTATTTTCTCCTTTTTCCCTCTCATTATGAGAACAAAAACTATGAATTTAAACATTACATAATATGCAGATATTCTGTGCTAATATAGACAATGATCTTTTAAAATAATAGGGTATAATTTTTAAATAACACCCTTAGAAAAACACATACACTTGATCATTTGACTCAATATGTAAGAATTCTATACCAGTTTCAGCACCTAGTAATTTTTATTTACAGCATTTTTCATTGATTCAGTTCATTCTAAATCCATATTAAATATTAGAAAAATTCTCAGTTATATGTCGTTTGTTAATACAGATTTCTGTGGACTTCAAAGTGTAAAGAGGGGGAAATTATAGATTTCTTTTGCAAAGATGTTTGGACCTTTTCATTATTTTGAAATTAAAAATACTGGCAAGAGATATTTGAGAATAGTTGTTAGAGCTATTTTTAAATGCATAATGAAATACAATGAAAAGATTGTATATAAAAAATTGCAAAAATGCTGGGAGCCAGAAAATGACAGGGGGCATACATTAAGTGTAGCAAGGAAATACTGTGACCAGAGTTTTATTTCTTGTGTATAAAAATATAAAACATTTTAATCATGAGAAACTATAGCTGGACTCTGAAATTTAGGAAGAAGTATTCCGACCTTCACCCCTTCCCTCCATTACTTTTAAAGATCAGAACTATTTCCCTGATCTTGAAACATGAAATTATACTGAGGCAAACAGAAATATCAATTATAGGTATTTTTTAATCAATATTGCTTGCTGGTTTCTTCTATTACTTTAATACACAGTAAAGATAACCGTTTAGTTAGTTACATGGACATGGTCATAATGTTATTATATCATATCATACACACACATAATCACAGACACATCCTTCTTTTTATTTGAGTAAAAAAAATATTTCCCCTACATGGTATTTATCTTTAAATTTCTACTATATGGTTTATAGCCTTTGCAGTACATCACAGTAAAAAGAACTGTAGGGTAATATTTCCATATGTCCTACCAGCCCCCAAATACCTCAGGTAATTATTAGGATGGAGTGAAAAGAGATTATAATGGATCAAGCTATCCCATTTTCACTGTGCTGATTATGTTTCCTATAGGTTGCACGAGATCCTTGTGGATAGCATGATTTAATATGTCTCCAAAAAGAAACAGCCTCATCTTTTTGACAGTAGAGTTAGTTTCTGTCTTGTATGCTGTCACTTCATAACTTAATATTTGAAAATCAATTCTCTCCATGTTTATCTATTGTTCAAGCAAATCCAATGAATATGGTTGACTCAAAAGTGTTTGGTGGTATGCTCCAATTGCAGATTTAGTTGGCTCACCCTTTAAAAACAACCTGAATTTGAAAATGCCAGAGTCAGTTTATAACTGCATGTTTGTTTTTTTTAAGAAACTTACTGAAGTAATTCCTCGCTGATTTTATGTCCCTTCACTAAGAATCAGTCTCATTTAATTATTTATTTACTTTTTGAAAGCAAGTGAAACCCCTAGTATATTTATTTTGACATACTACAACCCTAGTGATGAGCCTTTTGTTATGTTTTGTTTTCCACCAAAGAAAATTGATGTAATTTACCCGTCCCTCTTCTCAGTCTAGATACTGTATGAGTTAAGTTTCAATAGTGATTAATTAAATAAGTAGCAGCTTTCAGCTAAACAGCCCTGGTAACACTTAGCAACCTGCAATCATTAAAACGAAACTACTTTCTTAACAAAGTAGAATATTTATAACAATGCTTAATTAAGCTATTTTCAAATGCGATGTATAATGCTTTAATGGAAAGTCTTCTTACATGCAATCTTATCTGCAACTTTTAAATCAAATTTGAATAATTTGAGGTAAAAACCTGAATAGCCAAAACTGGATTAAAGTGTGAAGGACAACACTTCAAAGATTAATCCTTTATTCTAGATTTAATGTTTATACATTATAAAAGGAAATTGTAAAGGAATATAGGTCTTCAACATCTTTAAGATTTAGTCATGCAAATCTGTGGAAATTTTTTATTTTTATCTAAAACTGGATGTTACTTTAAGTTCTATGGATTGCTTCTCTCAAGTTGTATTATCCCATACAATGAGCTATTTATTTTTATAAAAAATAAAGTATTGGCTATGAAATTCCATTACTTCTTGAGGATTGAAGAGAATCAAAGTAATATTGCCAGACCCCAATCTGAATTGTTTCATTGCACATATTTATTGTCACCTAATAAACTGATGAAGCAATGTTGTTTAGTCAACATAATATTTTATGCTTAGAAATTAGGATTAAGCATTAAGGAAAAATACCTTTGTAAATGATTTGCCACAATAAATTGACCCCAACAGATTTGAAATGGTTACTAAGAGGTGTCAGAGTCCTAGGACAAAATGAAAACTGGAATAAAGAGTTTACTGGTTGAATTTGCCCACTGATTCATTTTTTAACCAGCATTTGTCCCACCTCTACTTAATGTATGCTATGTACTGGCTTAGGTATTGAGTATGTAGCCGTGAACAAGACATCTTTCTTTCCCTCAAAGACTATAAATTTGTGAGTAAGACTTATAGAAATAAAAATTATAATGTATCATAATAGTGTCCTGTAAATGTGTATTTCTTGGGAGGTATAGAAGGACATAGAGATTCTAAGTCAACTGATGAAAAATTGGAGGTTGGGGAGAAAAATAGGAAATTATAACATTTATGATCAATTCTGGGAGTTAGCAAGGAATATTGGGAAAGGCAATTATATGCCCATACCAGATATTTATCCTAACATTGAGATTTATGGTGGGGTCCTTGGGGCACACTGTTTCAGTTTAACCTCTGGAGGGGCTGGAGACTGGGTAACTAAGTTTAGTCATGCGGGTGCTCCATGCCTATGTGACCAACCCTAATACAAACCCTGGACACTAAGGCTTAGGTAAGCTTCCTTTGTTGGCAACACTCTCTATATTTTGTCATACACCATGGCTGGGAGTATTAGCCACTCTCAGTAAGACTAAGAAAGGAAAACTGTGAGCATCCATCTGTCTTTCCTGGACTCTACCTTATGCAACTTTTACCTTTGTTGATTTTAATCTGTTTGGTTTTGCTGCAGTAAACTGTAACTAAAACTATAACGTTTTGGTGGGGTTTGTGAGTTATTCTAGTGTATCACTGAGCATGGTGTGGGGTGTGCCTGTGGAGTGCCAGAAATACATACTAAGGATATATTAAGTCGGGCAATGATATTATCTGACTGCACAGTATCAAGAATGAACTGAAAGATACAAGGCTGAAGAAGATAAATTATTTAAAAGATCATAAGAGTACAGAACTTCATTAAATTTTTTACTAAAGTGTGAACAGCACTAGAATAGTGTCTGGCATATTAGTAGGCACTCAATAAATACTTTTTTTTTTAAAAGGAGGTACTGGAGATTGAACCCAGGACCTCGTACATGGGAAGCAGGTGCTCAACCACTGAACTACATCTACTCCCCAATGAGAGTTGTTTTCTTTTCATTTGTTTTTGTTTTGTTTTTAGGAGGTACTAGAGGTCAAACCCTGGACCTTGTAAATGGGAAGCAGGCACTCAACCACTTGAGCTGCATTGCCTCCCCAATAAATACTTTTTAAATTTAAAAAAAAGGTATCACAGTACTGCAGTCCGTAAGTAAAAAGATAATTGCTGATGGAGGAGAGAAGAGGGAACCCATGTGAAAGACGTTTAGGAAGTGGAATCATTAGGGCAAGTAGATTTGACTGGATAGAGAGAGGAAAAGAGACAAGTAGAGGATGCATCCTAGGTTTTTGAATCGGGCTTCCGGGTGCAATGGTGGTGCTACTGAGATACGAAATACAGGGAGAAGATGACTTAGCTCTTCTGAAAGTTTCCCAGAGGTTGATGACAAAACATCACATGTCTTTCTTATGAATCCCATAGGTTAAAATACAGTTTGACTGGAAAAGTTTCCTTTAGAAAAACTATGTGCACACACTGTCTCTTCATGTTGGTTAGCTTTTGCTTCTCTTTTATTCTCAAGTGAATATAATTTTCTTTGACAGAAGAGGAAAAGGGAAAATGAAAGTCTAATACAGCTCTACTTTTTTACCATCTGGTGAACTAAACTTTTATGATACAAGCTTTGGATAAATCACTTTCTTGTTCTTTTTTTTTCCACTTTAAAAATTTGTTTAAATTTAAGATTGCACTGTATTTTTCCATAATTATTCTGATAGTATTTTCATTCATTCACTTAAATCCATGTTTCCTTTTCTCCCTTTCAGGTTCATTGGTAAAAAATGGCAATGGGAATAGAAGAGAGACATTTTGTAAAGTGAATTGGCAAACTTGTGAATGGATGAAGGGTGTATGAAGAGAGATTCATCAGGGAGAGAACTTTGTTTTAAGCAGTTGCCTTGAGGGACCAATTAGGGATAAAGGAACAAAGAGGTTTTTCTTGTTGTTGTTTTGTTTATTTTTGGCAAAGTTATTTGAATTGGTTCAAATTTCATTTATGTGCTTCTATACTTTGAACAAGCAAAAATACATCCTTTTTATGGTGCAATGCAATACCTCTTCCAAACAATTTCTGGAAATAGCTCTAAAGAGGAGCAATGGCTTGGTTGCCAGGTCTTTAGAGGCATCACTGTTATCTCTAATCTGTGGTGACATTGCTATTCACCCTAAGTAGAAATCTTCTTGCTGTTATCTATCTAAATTCCCCAAGGATGCTATTTCTGGCTGTTTCTCCAAAGTTATAACACCATATGTTACTCACCCTGACCATAGGTGTTTATGACATGCTCTTTCTGTTTTTCTTCTACCTCAGTTGACATAATATTTTCCAACAAGTTCATGTGTTGCTTTTAAAATAACTTAATTCAACTCTTGTAGACAAAGAGAAACATTTGCTTTCTGTGGTCATTCAGGATGAGATGGCACCAGAGGTCTCAGTAACACCGCTTCAGGGAAATATTTATTTCTAGGATCTGACACATTCAGCAGAGAAAAGGAAGATGAAAAATTGGTCTTTTTCTGAAAATGTGATAAAAGCAACATCACACCAGAAGAAAACTAACAGCTAGTGGAGGTAGAGCCACCTAAGAGACCTGAAGGTCAACATATATTCAAGTGCAGATCAGAGAATGAGCTCCCCTAGAAGAGGAAGCAGGAGATCTGAGGGAGAAATCTTTTCATAGAAAGGAAGTGCTCTATTTAACAGAGGTTGGCTTCAGTACCAGACAATTCAGGCTGTTCTATGCTAAGAAGAGCATCCTGGCCCAGTGTCCAGAGGGCAGGCATTTCCTGGGCCCTTGCATAAATGGGCCAGGAAGTTATTTTAAAACAGCTACACTTCCTGGGTTGTGCAAAATGAATTATACCACTAAAGATAATTTCTTGCCCTGGAGGCAAATTAGAGTCATTTTGAGTATTTTAAAACCAACAAATGAAGCCCAATTGTAAAACAAAGATTAAGGAGATGTTTCTTGAAATTGAAAAGATCACATTGATTTAGGCTGAACATAAAATAGTATTCAAATGGTGGAATGGCACCCTGAACATCAAGTGATTAATAATGCAAAGAAAATCCGGCTTTGTTTAATAAAGAGGTACAAATGCCAGAGATGGAATCTCAGAGAAATTGAAAAGCAAACAAAAAACAAAAAAAACAAAGATAGCTATAAAATTACAGGAGTGGGAAGAGTATGCATGATTAAGCAAATAATTCTATAAGAAGAAGGTATTCATAGAGATGCTGAAAACTACTAAAACCCATCACAATTCTGCAATTAAAAGCTATTAGTTGTTTAAAAACAAATTAGTTTTTATGTCTAAGAGATTTCAAAGTGAGTCAGGAGGTCATTCCAGAGGTTACACTTATGCACATCTCAGGAGGATCTCACTAAATGCCACAGTAAACAAAGCCTTAAACAGGGTGCTCCTGAGGGCTCTAAAGACATCTTGACCCTATAGGTGGGGCAGACAACTCCAATCAGCACCCCATCAGT
>PVKH010032964.1:0-12084 GCA_004027955.1 Chaetophractus vellerosus | reverse complement strand
TTAAATTGTTCTTTATTCTCACCCAGTGTTTTCTTAATATCTTTTATCACTTTAGTCATATTTTCTTTCTATTCTTAAATTGATTTAGGAGAGTTGTGTGGTTATCATTGATTAATTGTCTTAAATATCTCTTTAGGATATTTGTTTTGTGGCTTTGGTTGGGCCATCTCTTCCTATTTCCTAGTATGGTTTGTAATTTTTTGTTGGTGTCTAGGCATCTGAATATGTTGGTGAATTTACTCTGATGGCCAATTTCTCTCTCTTGCTTATTGTTTTTTTTTTCCCCAAAGCTCTTCTTTTATATTTGGTTCAACTTATCCTAAGTCTTTAAAATTGTCCAGCTTAAGTTATCAAAATCATGCCAGGGACTCAATAATGGAGTGCAGATTTTCTCCCAGAATTTAGAGAAGAGACCCAATTGCAGATTTGTCCATGTATTTTCCAGATCGGCCAGCAGATGACTCTAGTTGGCACACCTTTCCATGGAGATGTATCTCTCTCTGTTTTCCTTTGTTTTGGCCTAGTCAGAGCTGATATTCAACTGGCCAAATTCACTGAAGAAAAGTCCCCTGACTCCCCCTCCCTTTTTTCTTGTAACAGCTGACAGGGAGGAAGATGGTTGCTCCCCTCTCAGTGAGCTGCAATGAGCAGGGGTTTTATCCCCACTTAATATCTTGGGGATGGGGGTGGGGAAGGGGAGCCTTTCCTGGTGGCTGGGAGATTTAGTAACTCACAGTTGGTTGTTTCTGGTTCTTTGTCTGTCTGTGCCTCACCTTCCTGGGAGTCATGAAGCACTGTCCTGGTCTGCTAACCTCCAAAGTAGGTTCCTCAGGCAGCTTTTGGCTCTTTCTCCATTGTTTTTGTGAGAGAGCTGAGCCTTCCCTGCCTAACTGGCACCATCTTCCCACAGTCCAATAGAAAATTTTTAATATACCATTTGATAATGGATAGAACATCTAGACAGAAGATGAATAAGGAAATACAAGAATTGGACAATATTCTAAACCAACTAGACCTAACACACATATGGAACACTTCACCCAACAACAAAATATGCATTCCTCTCGAGTGCACATGAATCATTCTCCAGGATAGACATATGTAACATTACAAAACAAGTCTCAATAATTTAAAAAATATTGTAATCATACACTGTGTCTTGTTCAATCACAATGGAATGGATCTTAATATCAGAGGGAGAAATAGAAAATTCATACGTATGTGGAAATTAAACATTGTGCTCTTAAACAACCAGTGGACTAAAGAGGAAATCACAAGGGAGTTTAGGAAATATCTTCAGGCAAATGAAAATGCAACATACCAAAACATATGAGATGCAGCAATGGCAGTGCTGAGAGGGAAATTCATAGCCCTGTATGCTTAGATTAAAAAAAGAAGGATTTCAAATCAGAGATCTAACCTCAAAACTGGAAGAACTAGAAAAAGAAGAGCAAAGTAAATCTAAAGCAAACAGAAGGAAGGGAATAACAAAGGTTAGAGCAGAGATAAATGAAATAGAGAATAGGCAATAGAATCAACAAAACTAAAAGATGCTCCTTTGAAAAGATCAATAAAATTGGCAAACCTTTAGCTAGACTGACAAAAAAAGAGGACACAAAAGACTAAAATCAGAAATGAAAAGGGGGGTATTACTACTGACCCCACTGAAATCAGTAGGACTATAAGGATACTGTGAACAACTATATGCCAAAAAATTAGAGAACCTAGATGAAAAGGACACATTCCTAGAAACACAAACTACTGGCATTGACTCTAGAAGAAATAGAAGATCCAATAGAGCCAATAAGAAGAGATCGAATTAGTAATAAAAAACCTCCCAACAAAGAAAAATCTAGGGCAAGATGACTTCAAAGTTTATTCTGAGAAGAACCAATCCTGCTCATACTCTATCAAAGCCACATTAAGATACCACAAGAAAAGACAATTACAGACTGATATCTCTTATGAATATAGATTAAAACTATCCTCAACAAAATTCTAGCAAATCAAATCTAATAGCATATTAAAAGATGTATACACCATGAACAAGTGAGACTTATCCCAGCTATGCAAAGTTTGTTCAACATAAGAAAATCAATTAATGTCATGCACCACATTAACAAAATGAAGGAGAGAGAAAGCCACATGATCATCTCAATTGACACAGAAAAGGCATGTGACGAAATCCAGCTCCCCTTTTTGGTAAAAACAAATAGAAAACTAGGAATAGAAAGAAACTTTCTCAACATAATAAAATGCATATATGAAAACCCCGTAACTAACATCATACTTAATGATGCAAGACAAAACTTTCCTGCTAAGGTCAGGAACAAGAAATGGATGCCTATTGTCACCACTGTTTTTTGACATTGTAGTGGAAATTCTAGCCAGAACAGTTAGAAAAAGAAGTAAAAGGCATCCAAATTGGAAAGGAAGAAGTAAAAACTTTCCCTCTTTGCAGATGACATGATCAGAAAATCCTGAAAAATCCACAGCAAAGCTCCTAGAGAGCTAACAAATGAATTAAGCAAACTGGTGGGGTACAAGATCAATACCACCAAATCAGTAATATTTCTATACACTAGCAATGAACAATCTGAAGAAAAAAATCAATAAAAAATTTCATCTAGAATAGCAACTAAAAGAATCAAATTTCTTGTAATAAATCTAATCAAGGATATAAAGGACTTGTCAACAGAAATCTATGACAGTTCTACAGGAAATCATAGAAGACCTGGGAAAACTGGATCTCCATTTACCAAAGAATGAAGGTGGACCCCTACCTCACACCATAAACAAAAGCCAACTCAAAATGGATCAAGACCTAAATATAAGAGACAGAAGTATGAAACTCCTAAAAGAAAATGTAGGGAACCATCTTCAGGACCTTGTATTAAGCAATGGGTTTCTTAGGCTTTACCCTGAAAGCACAAGCAATGAAAGAAAATATAAATAAATGTGACCTCATCAAAATAAAAAACTTTTGCATCTCAAACAACTTTATCATGAAAGTAAAATGTCAACCTACATAATGGAAAAAAATATTTGGGAACCATGTGCACAACAAAGGTTTAATATGCAGAATATATAAAGAAACCCTTCAAATTCAACTCAGCAACCAAAAGACAAACATCCCAATTTCAAAATAGCAAAACAGTTGAACAGATATTTCCCCAAAGAAGATGAAAAGATGCTTAGTATCATTACCTGTTAGGAAAATGCAAATGAAAACCACAGTGAGGTACCATTTCACACCCACTAGAATGGCTAATACTAAAAAATAAATCAGAACATTACAAGTGTTGGAGAGGATGTGGAGAAATAGGAACACCCATTCATTGCTGGTGGCGGTGTAAAATGGTACAGCTTCTGTGGAAGACAGTTTGGCAGTTCCTCAGAAATTTAAGTGTAGAATTACCAGATGACCTGGCAATCCAATTTTATATACCCCAAAGAATTGAAAGCAATGACTCAAACAGTAATTTGCACACCAATGTTCATAGCGGCATTATTCACAATTTCCAAAAGATGGATACAACCTAAGTGTCCATCCGTTGATGAATGGATAAACAAAATGTGGCATATACATACAATGGGATATTATTTAGTCATAAAAAAGAATGTAGTTCTGATACATGCAAGAACACGAGTGACCCTTGGAGACATCATGTTGTCTGAAATATGCCAGACACCAATGGACAAATATTGCATGATCTCATTGATATGAAAGAATAAGCAAACTCATAGAGTCAGAATCCAGAATATAGGTTACCAGGGGATGGTGTAGGTATAGGGAATAGGGAGTTGAGACTTAAAAGGTACAGTGTTTCTATTTGGGACCATGGAAAACTTTTGTTAATGGATCGTGGTGATGGTAGCACAACAGCACTGAATTATATGTTTGAATGTGGGAAACATTGAAGGTTGTATATATGTTAAGAACAAAATTTTTTTTAAATCCATGGAAATGCACAATGCAAACAGTGAACCCTAAGTGAAAACATGGACTGTGGTTAATAATATAGTTGTAAAAATGTACTTTCATCAATTATAACAAATGTACCAAGGCAAGGTGTTAATAAGAGTGTGGTATATAGGAATTCTGCATTTTATGCGTGATTGTTCTGTAAACCTACAACTTCTCTATTACAGAAAAAAGAGAAACAAAAATATCCAGAGGGATGTAATGTCAATATATTTATCTGGAATGCTAGGAATAAAATATAAATTAAGTTGTGTTTTATTCATATGGCACTCTTAGGGAACTGACGAAGTATTCCCAGGAAATTAAATTTTTAAATTATCACTCTTAACTAAATTCTTCTTAAAATTATAGGTATACTTAATGAAATTCTCTCTAAAATGTGTGATACTTCCTGTTTTGTGAAAATCAGGCTATACTGAATTTAGTCTTCATGATGAATATTTTTATTTTATTAAAAGTCATTAATACTTCCACAGCTGTTGAAATTTGAGAGATTTATTTCTATACTAGCTGCCTTAAAAGATTCTCTTGTTTTAATAGTTATTTTTGTCTTTTATGGTCTTGCTTCCTAAAGTCTTTTCAGTTCATCTTCTCATATTTTAAAATTAAAAATCAGTTCATATAAATGATACCTGCTTATTGTGGTATCTTCTTCCTTTCTCCTGTTAATTTGCTACCTCCTTCTATTCAGAATTCAGAGGCCACACAGATGATTTTTCTTAGGTGGCCGCAGTTTGCCTTCAGTCAGTGGTCTTTCCGATCACTGCCAAGTGTGCACCAGTGTTCTGGATAGTCGAAGCCATTGGGAATCTGACCTGTGGATGAGTGGGGTTTTCTCTGCATTAGCAAAATACCTATTCAACAGGAGGCACAGACATTTTAACTCAAGGATGTTAAATTGGTCTGTTACTGAGGAGATAATGAGCAGTAAGGTGGCTCATTATTTTGGAAGGTCTGAGAAAATTGGCCACATGCAATGGTACAAATACCATGTGATCATTGCTTGTTTTTTTTTTTTTTTTTGAAGGTTTTAAAATTTTCTTTTCAGAAAATTGCGGTAGTCTGTAAGTTTGCTTTTGCTTGCCTTCCCAAATTTAAAATTGTGATACAAATTTAATTTCCTTTTTTCCTCTCATTTTAGTGTGACAAAATTAGGCAAGAACGAGATGAAGCTGTTAAAAAACTGGAGGAGTTTCAGAAAAGTACGTAAGCATTTCCTGGGATTATTTATAACGTATTACAATGTTGGGGGGATTATGTATTTTGGGAATAAGGGGGTGGGTATACATATTCCTTCTGTTTAGTTGCTGATACATTGGGCATCTGATCAAGAAAGCAAGATTCATCTCCTAATTTGTCCATGAAATGCCCTGGCATTGCTGTGATTTTTCAAAATAATGGAATGAGTATTATTATTTTATGTATGTGTTATAAAACCATATTCTTGTTATAGCTTTTATTTACTATGCACAAAAGTTAAAGGAGAACAAAAATTACTTGTTATCTTGACTCAATGAGACAAACCATACTTGATAGTTTATAAGTCTATTCTTCCTCATCTTTTATCTGTGTAACGTACGTACCTGCCAAGAATGGGATCATACATTGCATTCAGTTTTCTAACCTGCTCTTTTCAGTAAACAGTTCATTGTGGTCATCTTTGCATGTCAGTATAGATGTTTTCATTGCTGCCCATAATATTCTATTATGTGATAGCACCATACTTTAATTAAATAACTCCTTCACTGGTGGGTGAATTACTTCTCTTTTTTAGCTATTATAAATAATGCTTTGATAAGTGTTCTTATGCACACATCTTTACAGTGGCCTGGTTAGTTTCTTAGGTTCATTCATGAAAATGGAATTACATGTTCAGAGAACTTACACGTTTTTTAGAATTCGAATGTTTGAAATTGCCCTCTCAACAAGGAAAGTTATATTCTCACGAAGGCTGTAGGTGACTAACACCCCATAATCTTCTTCAACATTTTTGTTGTTATTTTTTCATGTGGTGTAAATCTGTTGTTACTTTATCCCCTAAAGGGCAGAGCATAGCTGATCACACCCAGAAGGATCCGATGGAAATACGTCATGGGAAAAGGGCCTGACCTTAGCAGGGAAAGGGACCCTCTTCCTTGGAAAAAAGGCCTTTCTCCATCATTCTACAGAGGCTGTAGCAGTCAGTCTGTTTGATTATATCGTAAAGTGTTGACTTGGTAACTGCACAACAAAACATTTAATCTGGTTGAAGGGAAAACAGCCATAAAAATGCAGCATTATAGTTAAACTTCAATAAGGCCAGTTTATTTTTCAGTGTCTGACTGTAATAAAAGCTAAGGGGGATATTGTTGATATCACCTCTCTATGGAGGCCAATATGCTCTTTTGGAAATATCTCCTATTTGTGAAAATATGCACTGCAGTTGCGTAGGACTCACTCCTTCCCTAATGCAGGATTAATGGAACGCCCCTAAGCGTATTCTGACACTGAGTCACATCTGAAAGATTTATGCCTTTGGCATTTGTTACCAGTCGATGTGCTTGAGTTATTGATAGCAGATTGGCATACTGGTTGAGGTTCTTATGCTTGGATTTATCAAATATTTTGGTCCAGGTAAGTAGCAGGGATTTTGTCTTCTGGATTATGAAAATAAATGGAAAGAACCCCCCTCACCCCCACCCCAAATCAACCTTTAGAGTAACCTGTAAGCTTTGTTTTATCTGCCATCTGGATGCCTGGTTCTTGAAGAGTGGGACGGGCAGCTGAACAAATTCCAGAAAAAGCTTTGAGAGGCCATAGGGTTCTCTTCTTCCCAGCTTAGGGTGCCTTTCTTAGCTGGTTTAATCCATATTTCCATGCTATCCGTGCTCCTCTGCGACCTCTTCCTGAGCCTCTCTTCCTGCACAGAAGGACACAATCACATGGCAAAGCCATGCTCACTAGAAAGACATATTCCTGTGAAAGGAATGAAATCCCTTCATGTCTTTCAGGCTGAAACGTTAGGCCCTTTGCTCTACTTTAGGGCACACAAGCCAGCCTTGAAGGCTGCTTCTCACAGCATGAAAACCGAAGTAATCTGAGTTGAGGAAGAACTTGTGGCATGTCCCCCGCGTACACTCTAGAGGCATCTGTATCTAGATATCTCTGGGAACTGGCTGGATGGAGAGGAGTTTTGCTCAGGAAGCAATGTCAACAGTGGTCTCACCTTCAAATATGATGAGTTAGAAAGGAACATAGAAAACTGGAATCAGCTAGAAATGACTTGGGCTTGGCTTCACGCACTTGGAACTCTCATTTGGGATATATTCTTTGACTGCTTTGGGCCTCAGTTTCTCAAATATAAAATTGATATGGTGATACCTACCTCGGAGATTGTTGTGAGGATTTATGAAAGAACACATGCAAAGGATTTACCACAAGATTGGACACGTGGTCGAATTCAAGAAATGCTGTTGGTGTAGTTTTCTACGCGGTGCTACATACTACAGAGAGTGTTCTTGCAAAAGAGAGTCAACAGATGAACTTAGGCCAGATACATTTTTTCAGTCATTCAACAAGTATTTGTTGAGAGCCTGTTTTGTACAGGGCATTGTGCTAGGTGCAAGAGAATCAAATATGAGTAAAACAGAATCCCTACTCCAATGCTCATGCTTAGTAGAACACCAAAACAAATACAAAACCCAGTTGCCCTACAGTGTGATATGTACTATGATGGTAAGGATTTTCAGTGTGCTTTGGGGTCATTGAAGAGGAGAGACAGACTTTACTAATTCCAGTAGACTGAAGGAAGCAAGAGTAGATGTACTTTTAGGAGTATACTTTAAGCTCGCAGGTTTAAAAAAAAAAAACTTTCAGTGTGGAAAATTTTAAGCTTAACAAAAGTAGAAAAATAGTCTAACGAACTCCTGTGTACTCATCATCCAGCTTCAGCGGTCAGTCTTCTTTCATCTGTACATCCACATACTCACATTCGCCCTCTCACCACCACCCTCAATGAATTTGAAACTAATTCCAATCATAGTATCATTTTATCTCTAAATATTTCAGTGTATGTTTCTAAAAGATAAGGATTCTTGTTTTTAGCATCCGCACATTATTAGGATCATTTTATTTGAACATCTTTTTTCTTTTTTAAACCTCCTGTCATCTAAATATGAAACTGTTATAGGAGTAGAGGCCATAAATATTGGAAATTATTAGACAAGTCCAACTTCAGGTACATAAGACAAATCATTAAATGAACAGCTAAAGGCTTTTAAAACTTTTGTCCCTTGAAGGGTGCAAAAAAATTAATATATTAAAACAAATATTTGTTTCAGGTCATATGATCTAACTTTCGGTTTTGGAAACGAGATTATACCTTTTAAAGATATAAATTGCCCTTTGAAGTATGTCCTCCCCTTCTGAACCTAGGAAGTTGATAAGTAGGTACTTGTATTACCAATTTAGCATTGGGATAGTTTTTTTTTTTTTCCCTCCACTTTTTTTTTTAAATATACTTTTTTATTTTTTAAAAGATACTTAGATTACATAAATGTTACATAAAAAATATAGTGGGTTCCCATATGCCCTGCTCCCTATTCCTCCCACATTTTCCCTACATTAACAACATCTTTCCATTAGTGTGGTACATTTGTTACAATTGATGAACACATTTTGGAGCATTGCCACTAAGCATGGATTATAGTTTACATTGTAGTTTACACTCTCCTGCACATTTTTGTAAGTTATTACAAGATATATAATGGCCTGTATCTGTCATTGCAATGTCATTCAGGACAATTCCCAAGTCCCGAAAATGCCCCCAAATTACACCTATTTTTCCCTCTCCCTCCCCTCAGAACCTCCAGTGACCACTGCCTCCGCATCAATAATAAAAGTGCTCCCATTGCTAGAATCACAATAAGTCTATGGAAGAATACCAGTAAGTCTACTATGAATAGTTTCTTAAGTGAACAATTCAGGCATAATTTTTAGTTTCCTCTTTTCTCTCTCTGAGGAAGAAATAAAATAAGCCCACCTGATGGAGTGTACTATGTCAGAATTAGAGAAAATGTGGGCCAGTGTTATCTCACTAAGTTTATCAAGTTAAATTATATGGCAGCTTTTTACAAAATGTTTAGAAAATAAATGTTTTTTCACCCCCTGCCCCCTTTTTGCTAGGCCTAAACCTAATGCTGAAAGAATTTTCTTACTCTTCCATGAGCAAGAATGTTACTGAATAAAAAGCCAAATTCCTATGAAAAATGCAGAGTGTTTATGTTTTTGTTATGATAGTGGAAATACCAGATTGTGGCAGAAGATGTCAAGTAGTTAAAGCTAAAAATTCAAAGTAATATTTGATGTTGTAAAAATTGTATAGGTTTCTTTTCTCTTTCCTTCACATTTTTGAAGAACCTACCTTGTAAACATAGTGATAAAATGCCTGGAATATTAGGATTTTAAGGAAATAATAGAGCCTATTATTTAAACTACAATATAAAAGGCAATTATATTGATGAAGAGCTACATGGGCTTTGTGTGTGTGAATAAACTTGGCCTGTGTTCAGCTTCTATTTGTTCTTCTGGCATAAACACATATTGTGTGTGATTCCAGTTTAATGGGGACCCGTTTGTATGCCAAGCAGCTGCATTTTAGGGCCTATTGCGTGATTTCATAGCTCTCTGAAAATTGGTTCTATTCAGAACAAGAGATAGAAGAGGAGAAGGGGGGTGGTGAGGAAGGGGGGGGGAGCTTCAACACACAATCATTTCTTTTCAATTGGAGCCAGAAAGGTTGATGACAACATGACCATTGTGTTATAATGATCAGACCACTAAGGCATCTGTACCTCTCATCAAGGCTTTCACACAACAGCAGATACAATTTAATTCACTGCTCTGTCAGCAGTGCTGATACCATTATGCCGTCTGTCTCCACAGTTATAATCACTGTCCTCTGAGAAATGCAGTTGAAATGATCTTGAGCAGTCAAAGAAACTCTCAATTAAGGCTGCCACTTCCAATGTGTCAGATTGTGTCTTATGCACTTGGTACAATTTTCACTTCCAATCCTGTTTATTTACAATGTCTACCAGTAATTACGCTTAACGTGTCATTTAGTGAGGGGGGCCCCTGCCAAGCCGATTGTTGGGTGCTGCTGTACCATTGAGTGGGAGTTTCTCGAAGTCAATGCCATCAGCAGCTTTTAGGCCCTGATGGGATGCAGTAGTAATGTTGATAATGCAAGTATCGTGCTCATCAAGTCATAATTAGATGCCACTCAAATGTGCCACTTGTAATAACAGTGTTGATTCATGTTTTTCTCGGTGACTGCAACTACTAATTAGTTAAGTGGTTTTTGGTTGGCCTGCATTTGCTGCAGATTATTATTACCCCCGAAAAAAATGTCAAGGTTAGAGATGTTTCTGGCCATTTAGTGCTGCTTTATGAATTTGAATATTAACATAATAAGAACTTTGGACAGACTTAGGAAGTAATACATTTTTGTATTTAATTTGGAGAGAAATTTTTCCCTTGAGTTTAATCATAATTGCAGGTTAATTAAGCTTAAATGAAGCAAAAGTAATCTCTCTTTGTGTTATGTGAGCCCAGTGCTTTTTGCCTAACTTTGTTGGGTTTCACATTTGGGTATCCTTTAATTTTTTTTTTTAAAGCCAAACAAATGTCAATAAGTATACATGTCTACAGTTAGGTTTGAAATTCTGAGCATTTTCTTTTAACTGGAAATGTGGGAGGGAGGAATTATCAGGATCTTTAAAGCATAATTCAAGTTCCAAAATGCTTTGTACCTTTAAATCTCAATTTATATAAACCAGCTACCAAAAATCTAAAAATTACTATTCTTCAAGAATTGGTAAGACAGCAAGTAAAATGTTCTTTTTCTTCTAATCTTCCTGACAGTTTATGATGCAAGAAACAATTTGTTTCATCTGCTTTCGTTGTCACATAGTACACAAATATTGTTGCTTTACTTTTCTGCCCCGAAGTTTATTAAACTCAATAGTTAGTAGCTACTTTGTTACTAATAAAGACTAATATTGCAATACTTACCTTAGCTAAGCTGCCACATTGTTGTCCTAGCCAAGAGATCAATTTAAGATTTATTTTTCTTTCATTTCTCATTAGCTAATTTTCCTACTTAGATCCGTGCCAAGAAAAGGAAATCATGTTTGCCATTTCTCTTTATTCATGAGTGATACTTTTGTTTAATTCAGCAGATATGTCTGTGGATATGTATAAAGTTACACCAAAAATAGGCTTAAATAAGGTTACACCTTAAAAAGTCTCCTAAATAGCTCTAAAATGTGCATAATAGTAGTAAAGTTTCTTCATTGTCTTCTTTTTTTCTTTCTGTGTTAAAGTATTAGCTAAGATTTAATTAGGATAGCGTATATAGAAAACTTTTTTTTTTTTTTTTCAATTATAGCTAAAGGTCTGGCCAGCTAAAGAATTTAAGTATTCTTAGTCATGGGACAAGATGCGTAGGCTTCTGGAATAGCTGACTAATCTTTGAATGATGAGACTTTTTTTCCCCCTCATTCCTAGTTTCTCACATGGTTATAGAGGAAGTTAATTTTATGCAGAACCATCTTGAAATAGAGAAGACTTGTCGAGAAAGTGCTGAAGCTTTGGCAACAAAGGTGAGATTATTCTAATGCAGGAATTTTACCTGAGCCTTTTTGTTTCCTCTGGCTTTTCTAAACAGTGACTTCTAACCTTTTTTGCTTTTCTAATTCTCTAATCAATTTTTTACCTGGATGATGAGGAAAGTGTCCTAAAATCTCAGACTCTTAGAATATGGTTATGTAAATATCTGCCTTAATGAAATGTTATTTTGATTTTGTATGTGTGTATTTCAGCTTTTGTCCTTTTTGCCTGGGAAATATGGTCCCAGAGTAGCCTGTTGAACTGGACTTTCCATTTGGTTTAAATGATAACCAAGTTTAAAAGTAACCTGGTGTGACATAAAAGAATAATGAGTGTTTCATGTTTGAATCAGATGAAAAAGTCAGCCTTAAGCCTTATATTTCAGGTGATTATTTGTGAAAGCAAAATGAGGGCGCATGAAAGGTGACCTCCAGTGCTCCCCTGATTGC